>JAUTDX010000830.1:10000-127988 GCA_030844895.1 Ambrosia x helenae
AATAGAGAAATCTATAGGGCTGGTTTTGATAGACAATGCACAGTGGCTGATTTGATTGTTGATGGGCATTGGAGATGGCCAGCAGAATGGGAAGCAAAATTCCAGAAATCTTCTACCTTAGAGTGCCTGAGTTAATTCAGAATAAGAAAGATGTTTTGAAATGGAAGAACATGCAAGGGGATGTTGGGGATTTTAGTACTAAAGAGGCTTATAGGGATATTATGGGTGTTAGTGATGAAGTGGGTTGGGATAAGACGATCTGGTTCAGTAAGCGGATTCCCAGGCATTCTTTTATATGGTGGATGGCTATGCATAATAAACTGTTAACCCAGGATAGGCTTGATAAATGGAGTGGTGGTTGTATTCTTAAATGTCCTTTCTGTTGTACCCAGCTGGATAGCCACAATCACCTGTTTTTTAGGTGTAAATTCCCTGCTGAAGTGTGGAAAAGGGTTAAGGAGAAAGCTAGAATTCAGGAATGTCCCAACAAGTGGCAGGATATTAAAAATTATATATGCAATATGGTGGCTAATAAGTCTATTTGGAGTGTTATTCAGAGATTAGCCATGGGAGCTACTGTTTACTTCATTTGGCAAGAAAGGAATTTGAGATTATTTCAGCAAAAACAGAGGAGTATTGAGGATGTGGTGAAAATCATTACTGACTCTGTTAGATTTAGACTTATGGGGTTGAAGATAAGATTCTCAGTTCAGGTGCAGCAGGCTGATGGTATTTGGCATTTTCTACCAACTGTTTGTAATGATGAAACTTGATGTAAAGGCTGGTGATGGTTGGGTTGTTAGTAGTGTGTGTATTCTGGTTTTTGGTCTCTGGTTCTGGTGGAAACATTTTGTTATTGGGAGGTTTTGGGGTTGGGTTTTTGCAGTAATCTGGTGCACTAAACAGCTTTGGGTAGAGTTCTGGGTCCACTGCTTAATGGGCCTTCCTTTAGTCTCTTTTCCTTTGAAGGTTGGGGGGCTTTGGGTTGGGGTTCTGTTGATCCTATGCTTCATTTTTGAGGATGGGATTGATTCTGCTTGTTTTGTATGGGGATTAGGTTTTTTATGGCTTGGAGTAAGCCTTAACCTTGGAGTGATATGGATGGATTTGGCCAGTGGGTGTAGGACTTTATTTTCTTCCTTTTATTTTTTGTTTTTTAGAACCTCACACTGGCCAAGAACCTGTTCTTCTGTGTTGTTTTCTTCTAAGCCTTTTCTTGTTTTTTACTTTTTGAGTCTTTTGTGTCAGTTTTGTGGGAATGGGTTTGATTTGGGTTGGGTGCTTGCAGTAATCTGGTGTACTATAAAGCTAAGGGTAGTGATCTGGATCTATGATTCATCCTGGATGTTATATCCTATCCTTTTCATCTCTTTGTTGGGTAATGGATGGGAGTGGTTTGGGATTCTGTTGATTCTTTCTTTCATTTTTGAAGCTGGAATCAACTCTGCGGATATGATAAGGGGTTTAGGATTTTTATGGCTTGGGATAAGCAACAAACATGGAGAGATAAGGATGGACTTAGCCCATGATAGTAGGTCATTATTCTCCACCCTCAATTTTTACATTTTTAGTACTTCTCATGGGCTAGGGAACCTATTTTTGTTGAGCCTTTTTCGTTTCTGGTCTGCTGTGTCTGTGTCTGTGTCAGTCTGGTCGTTTGTGTTTGTCTTTTTAGTGTCTTGTTTTATGTTTTTGGGGGGAGGGTTATTGTGGGAACTTGCAGGAATAAGGTGTACTATAAAACGATGGGTAGTATCTGGGATCTGTGATCCTTCTGGGATGCTTAGTCCCATTCTTTTCTTCTGCTTGTTGGGTAAGGGATGGTTATGGTTTGGGCTTCTGTTGGTTCCTATTTTCACATTTGAATTTGGAACTGATTCAGCGTTTGTGGTTAGGGAATTAGGTTTGTTGTGGCTTGGGATAAGCCTTCACCTTGGAGAGATAAGGTTGGACCTGACCAATGGTAGTAGGACATTATTCTCCTCCCTTAATTTTTTATTTTTTAGCACCCCACATTGGTCAGAAACCCTTGCTATTACTTGTTTTTTTCCTAAACCTTTTCTTGTTTTTAAATTTTTGAGTCTTTTGAGTCTGTTACTCTGGGATGGGTTTCTTATGGGTTGGGTTGTTTATGATGGGAGATGGAGGACTGGTAGATTGCAGGAGAGGTGGTGGCTTTGCAGGAAGTTGATGGAATGCTGTTACAGGGGTATTTTGGACCTTGTGGAAATTTACTGTTGCAGTGTTGCTGAATGTTTACTGAAGCTGATTGTTAAGAGCAGAAGGTTTTGCATATTTTACAAAGAGAAATGGCAGCTTAGAAGTGTTCAGCTGCTGATGTTTTGTGCAAGGTGTGTGATTTTAAGCTGTATTATCTTTATGAGTTGCTGTTTTGTGTGGTATTTTATGTGGTATTCTATGATTTTGCATAGTTTGAAAACTAGTAGTAGTGTTGTGCTTAATGTTGCCATTTTATTAATGGAAGTTTTTAAAGAACATGAGTATAATAACTGCTGTCTAGTTGCTGTGGTTTGTTTCTGTCAGCCTTTGACTTTTATAGTTCATATGAAAGTCAAAGTTCAAATGGTATGCAATGGTGCTCTAATACATACTAAAGGTAGATGGTTTTTGCTGATTGGTCATTTAATTTTGATGGCTGATTGTTTTGGGCTACAAGTGTTTCTTCTACCTTTAGTTGCTATTGATGGCCTAGATCAATGGCTTTTGAGGGAGGATATCAAAATGTATTGGAAGTACCTTATTATGATTATTAGAGGCTTAAAGTATTGCTTAGTGAGGTTTGGATGGTGGTTTGCTTTAAGTTGGGTTGTTAGTAGAGATTATGGGAAAATCAGTTTAAGTTTGAACTCTGGAATGGTTTTTTTGGGCTGTTGATATGCTTGATGGTTTGAGGATGGAACATAGGTGGAATATTTGGAGAAGGTATTTTAGTAGTTTTAAAAAGAGGTTTGGTGCTAGCTGGGAGTATAAGAAACGGTTAAGGGGAGTGTGTGGGATATTGGTTTTGTGGGCCTGGGAATGTGGTTTTAGATGGGGACGGGTGAGGTTATTTGTTTTAGAAGGGTTGTGGGTCTGGAAATATATGGTTAGAGTGATTGCTGGTAAATATAAATGGTTTTTTAGTTTGGGTCGAAGACTTAATGGATCAGAGAGAATGTGGGCCTGGAAATGTGATGATATGGAGTGTTGTTATTGGACCGAAAATAAAGATAAGGTATATATGGTGGGCCGTGTTGATTTCTTGCATTTTGGGCTATGGGATGCTAGTGATTAAAGGGGATTGGGGGATAAGCAATTGGGCTCGGTATGGTGATTGGATGAGGCCTGTCAGGATTGTTAAGGGTAGAAGAATCAGCTGGGCTTGGGATACAAAGGGAAGGCATCACGTGAGATTTCTGGAATGGATTGAAGACAACAGCTTGTGGGCCGGCTTTAGTGGCTTCTACTTGGGCTATTTTTTGTTTATTTTCCGTTATGGGCTGTTGTGGTTTGTTTTTAGTTTGTTAATGGAAGATTAATATTATTTGGGGGTTTGTCCCAAATTATATTTTCTTCTAAACTCTTTGTAACTTTTTTTGTTTTTATATAAATTTTTGCCGGGGTGTTGTCCCCTTTACCCAAAAAAAAAAAAAAAAAAAAACCCTAAACCCTAAACCCTAAACCCTAAACCTAAACCCTAAACCCTAAACCCTAAACCCTAAACCCTAAACCCTAAACCCTAAACCCTAAACCCTAAACCCTAAACCCTAAACCCTAAACCCTAAACCCTAAACCCTAAACCCTAAACCCTAAACCCTAAACCCTAAACCCTAAACCCTAAACCCTAAACCCTAAACCCTAAACCCTAAACCCTAAACCCTAAACCCTAAACCCTAAACCCTAAACCCTAAACCCTAAACCCTAAACCCTAGGATTCTCTCATTTGTGATTTTTTGTGTGTGTTTTTTGTGGTGTTTTCTCTCTAGGATTCGCCCCTCTTCTTCTTGCTCTCCAATTCATTTTTCGTTAATCTTTCTATGTGATTGATTATTTCCGGTTACTCCTATCATGCTCTACATCTTTAATCCCACACTAATCCGTATTGGATGGTGGTCAATCGGCTATGAACAGATTATTCATGGCTGTTACCCAAGAACACCATAAATCTTGGTATAGTTCTTGGTGCTAGACATATGAATCACGTTTGTTTTGATTCATAAAGATCCCGTTACTGTTGGGATCGAAGGGAGTACTGATACGTGATAGATAGTGAGTTGCAAATCTACCATGTGTTGATAGATGCCAATCGGATTTGGTCTTTGTGATCAATCTGTCACCCAAAATTTTTTGGTGCTAGGCAAACGAAAATGATATGGAAGCATTAAGTTCTTGTAGGATAGCACCTAGGGAGAACAATTAATCCTTTGTGAATTGATTGCTATTCGACTTTTGAAGGAGAATAGGACGGCTCGCTGCCATGCAAGTTTGGTGAGAAACAAACATGGATGTGCAATCTTCTTCCTTATGGTAAAGAAGATGTCAATCGGTTATGGTATTACATAACTGTTACCCGGTTTTCGATCTCGTAAACCGGTGCTAGACAGCCTTGAAAATCACATTATGAAGATTACAATATGTGGAGTTATCCTCCGGTTCCATGTTACTCATTAGTTTATTGTGGGAATCGTGATGGGTGTTAGCTTGAATGATTTAAGAATGGATAATATGGGTTTTTGAACGTGTGCATGTTCGCTCCGATCAAACTAATGGCTAGAAAGGTGCTTCATGATAATCTGAGGACATGATTAAACCCACATTGTGTGCGGGTTCGTCGAATGTGTATGGTTTGATTGTGGCTGATTGTTTATAACCGGTTTGGATCCAAGACGCATGACGCACACCCGAAGGCTGGAAACTATTGGCCATCTATTGGTATCACGTTGAATCCGAGGTATGTTCATGTTTTCGAATTTATTTCGGTTGTCGAGGGTTGGGTTTCATGTTCGAAGGATCTTTTGATGGTTGTTTATAATCGGGTTAAGGTTTGTAAGATCTTCCGGTTTCTTATGGTTAGTGTTCTATTCTATGGAAATCGTGATTCATTGGTTTGATTGTTATAAACTTTGATGTTATGAATGGTTGAGGGTGATTTGAGGAGGTTGGATTGAGATAACAGGAGATTGTTTATTGGTGGATTAGTTTGTTCATGCATGGAGTAATGTCATAGAACCGAGTTTTTTGATCTTAGGTTGATGTCTAATGTTCTTTGATTGGAGATCCGTAGCCTCTTGAGGCATTAGATCAAACTCCCAGGGATAGTCATGTATCCGATTATTATCTGGGTTATCATGTTCATTATTCATCGATTTATATTTGGTTGATGCCGGTTCATGTTTATAATATGGAGGATGTTTATTATTGGGTTTGAAGGTGTGTATGAATATTCATACTATGTTCTTCATTGTTCTTGAGGATTACGATTGTTTTGGTCCTCTTGATTTGATAATGGATGTTTATTCAGTTTGATCAAGTTGACTGTTAAAGTGGAATGGATATGGGTTCGGATCCGGGAATGATCCGATTTGGCTCTTTATGGTTTGATAATATCTCCTTAGTTAGTGGAGGTAATCAAGGGATAACATTATTCAAAATTTAAATGCATTTAATGATAATATCCCTTAAAGTTGGAATGTCTTACTGGAGGTTTTTTCAATTACTTGGAGCCAAAGTTGCTGGAACCAAATTTGTTAAAAAGATCCATGAAGAATTGGATTGGATTTGATTTTCGAATGGGGTTGTATAGCTTTTTGGGCTGCTGGGTAGTTTTTCTTGGGCTTATGATTGTTCTCCCAATACTACTGGGCTGCCATTTTTGAGTCCTATTGTGGCTTTAACATGGGCCGATGTGTGATTATGAAACACAAAGTACCGATCTTAATGACAAAGGGAGATTCTCAGATTGGATTATGGGCCTGGGAGCTTGAGATGACAATATATTTGGTCCGATTAAAATGATTTGTATGCAAGGAAGAAAAAGGAAGCTGGAGTGTATCTGGACCAGCGCTATGACCAGATTCATTCTGTATCTGGTCTATATAGTAGCCAGATTCATGGCCTCCTGAATTGGGTTTGATGTAATTGGGTATATGTTTGGGCTTATTCATTTGGGCTTAATCTAATGTGTTTGGACCTCATGGTGTACGTATGGGTCTATTGGGCTTACTACAACTTGCTGAGCTGTTTCCAAAATGGGTTCCTAAGGCGGCTATCACATGGGCCGGTTTGTATTGCACAAAAAGTACCGAGTTTATGGTAAATGGGATTACCTCGTGGGCTTACAGTTTGGTCTAAAAGGTGGTGATGTCTTTTGGGCCGCATACTACTTCATGGATTGCTTATGGATTGGATCACCTTCTAGTATGCTTTTGGATTTTATTTGGGCCTGCGTGCCTATGTTTGTTTCATGTCTTGTTCTGGGCCTGCGTGCCCTTTATTATGTTTCATGTTTGGTTTGGGCCTGCGTGCCCTCTAGTATGTTTCATGTTTGGTTTGGGCCTGCGTGCCTATCTAGTATGTCTCATTTTGGTTCTTCCCCCCTCCATGGTAAAACGCCCAGGAGGGGGGGGGGGACCCCTTTTTCAGGCTTTGCTGTTTTCTAGTCTGGCGCTCTGGTCTGGGCTAGCAGCTTAGTCTTTTTTGTACCTTTTATTTTTAGTTAATAGATTTGCCTGGGGTACCGTCCCCTTTCCCAAAAAAAAAAAAAAAAAAAAAACCCTAAACCCTAAACCCTAAACCCTAAACCCTAAACCCTAAACCCTAAACCCTAGGATTCTCATTTGTTTGAAGTTAACTGTGTGTTTTTTGTGGTGCGATTTTGGCGATTATTCTTTTTAGGGCTTCAGTAGGTTTCATTCTAGAGGAAATCCAATTAATTCGTGAAGATAAACCCTCTGTTTATCTTCATAATCAGTCTTTGATTTTCATTATCAATGGACGGCTCAAACAAAAAGAGAGAAGGGATTGAAATGGAGCGTAAACCACCAGATATATTAATTGGCGGGAAGTTTTGGGCAGAGGAAGAGGAACAAGACTTGGATGAACAACATATGGCTCAAGATCCGCTCATCGCTAATCAGGTATCTTCAATTTCTGGTTCTGGAAATAAATATCTCAAGGATTATATTGAGGAGGTGAACAATAAAAATGGTGGGAAATCAAAGAAGGTCGGAGGGAAAACGAAATCAAGGAGGAATCAAAGGGGAGCGGCTCATCCTTATCAAACAAATAAAGAAAACATCCCAGTGGATACATCCGAGGCAAACCCAGGTGCAAATGAAGGTGCTAAACCGAGGTCTCAGACAGGGAAAACAGAACAGAAAGCCATCGGTCCCCATGTGGTCCCATAGGAGGTGAAACAAAGCTCAATCAGGCGGAATACCAGGTGAATAATAATCTTTATTGTGAATTGCAACCTGTAGTGATGCTAAATCAGGAAGATAAGGGAGACTCGGTTCTTTTGGATGTCTCTTATGATGATTCTACCCCAATAACCCAAAGAGATGTTGAAGATGATGAACTGGACGTCACATCGGAGACACGACAGGAGGAGAAAGCTTACTCGGCATACAATAACCAACTGTACGACACAGGTTCAGGTAATAATTCTCCTCGATTGATTTCTAATAACATTCCTCACCACCTTGATGAACTGGAAAACTCAAATCAGTGGGAAACAGGGATGAATGATAGTAGTGCTAATGTTATTAATGGGGAATGTAGTGATAATTTCGAAAAAACCGAGATTCATATGGATGGTAAAGGAATTGAGGTTAATGTCGAAGGCATAGGCCTAAATGATTCGAGAGTTAGCACAGCTATGGGTGTTGGTTATGAGCAACATGATGAATTTAACCTGGGAAAGTGCCTAGAGGATAATAGGAGGTTTTGGAATAATGGAAGTACATCAGCCCTACTACTCACACAATTCAAGTATAGGGACATGTTGTGTGATTTCATTCCATCCCAGCAAGCTGTGTTCTTTTCACCATGTGACCCATTACTAGTCATTTTGAAAGGTATATTCAATAGGGACACAGAACATGATTGCTTGAATTTATCATCTAAACGCAAGGAACCTGTTGGGGAGAATGAGGAGAACTTAATAAAACAATACAGAGCTGAAGGGGAGAGATGGGTTGAATTTTTGGCACAAGATTGTAAGAAAAAGAAAGTGGAGTCAATCATACTTGAGAGCAAAGAGACGAGTCTGCCAAAAGAGAACGCCAGAATTCATCATAAAATATGGAGCTCTAAAAATCGTGGTAAAGGAAATATGGAAAAGCCAAGCTTCAAGAATGATTTTCAGCCAATACAAATGCCAGCTAATCCAGGTTTTGGCTTTGGAAAATCATTTAACATTGGGGCAAGAAATGATAAGGAAGGCGAGGGAACTAAAATTAACAGCAGGTCTGAATATGCTGGGGTGCGACGTTCGAATACGAAGGGAGTCATTAAAGAGCCGACTAAAGATAAGAAAGTGATGAGAAATGAGAAGGGGCACAGGAACGGCCATGAAAAGGCAGGTAAATTACATAACAAAGGGTCGAACAGAAGACTATCAAAAGCCTTGACCCAAGAAATTGAAGCTAAAGAAAAACGACTAGTTGAAATAGCTGAAAACATTTTGGCTACGGATGGAACTTCGGTTCTTAGGAACTCTTTTTCGGGCTTTGTTAAGAAGAAAATTACTAAATTTACTGCCAAAACTGGGCCAGATGGCAGGGTTATTATTGATGAAGACATGGAAGAGACTAGTGGTCCTCATAATAAGGAGGAAGAAGAACAAAAGACACAAGGTAAAAGCTCTTATGCCAATATGGTGTTGGGTGTCAATAAAGTCCCGCCGGAAGATGATGTTATCCAATATTATCCACCCACAGTGCTACCGGATGGTCAGAAGGTGGCTATAGTTGAGCCAGGATATATTCTTAAGGCGAAAGAAGAATACAAGAATGTGCTCTATGGGTACTTTGTTGGTACAGATGTTACACTTGCATATGTCCGATTCAATCTTTACAAAATGTGGAGACCGTATGGAATTGTTGATATCTCTACTAATGGAGCAGGCATATTTTTATTTAAATTCGATAACTCGGAAGGGATGAATGATGTGTTAAAATTCAGGCCATGGATTGTGGGCAATATTCCATTAAACATTCAGAAATGGAATGCAGGGTTGAACATGGTTAAAACTGCCCCGAAATCTGTTCCCATTTGGGTCATTCTAAAAGATCTACCTTTGGATCTCTGGTACACCAAATGCATTTGTAGAGCTACCAGTTGTATAGGGAACCCACTTACATTTGATAAAACCACTTGGGCTAAATGCAAAAATAGGAAGATAGCAGGAGGGTATGCTCGGGTTTTGGTTGAAGTAAAGGTAGAAGTAGAGTTACCAAATGAAGTTAGAATGTGGTACCCTAATGTAGAGGACTCTCCAGAGAAATTCATGAATGTTGCCGTGGAGTACCAGCAAATCCCTGCCAAATGTGAGCATTGTAAAGTGTTTGGTCATACGTTTGAAGCATGTAAAGAAAGACCAAGAACCGATGAGGAGAAACAGGGAAACAGTAACCCTGACAATCTTGCTGATCCTACTATTAAGAACAGGGAGCAACAATCACCTATATTAAACAACAATGCTCAAAACTTAGAGGATGATGGATACACTAGAGTTTCCTATAGGAAAAATAGGAACCAAAAGGGTAATGGTATGCACCACCAGCAAACCTTTCAAGGTAACAGGTGGAATCAACAAAGTAAGGAGGGAAAAACTCAGTATAAAGCCAGAAATGAAACAATGAATGGAAGAACTAATATCCGACAGGATAAAGGGAAAGGCCAACTGAATAGTGATCCAGGGGAAAGAAAGAATCAGAATGATGTTGTTGCAAAGGAATATACAGCCTCGTCATCAAGAACTGTTGCTATGGAGCAGGTTGTGATTATGCAAAAACAGGATAAGGGAACCCCAATGAATGCACTAAGGCAGGAATATAGAGCTAAGAATAAAGAAGGACAGAAAAAACCACAAGCGGAATCAAGGGTGCATGTATTAGAGACTGAGAATAGATTCATTTTGCTTGATGAGGATGATAATGAAGTGTATGAGGACCCTAAAGAGGAAATGGTGAAAGATACTCCCATGACAGAAGCCGAGTTACATGCTGACTGGAATAGTAGGCAGGGGAACATATTAGACTCATATTTCAACTGCCTCAAAAATAGCCAGAAAAAAGAAGCCTTGGAGTATATTATGCAGAGACAAGTCCCAACACCTGATGTCTTATTAAACTGGAGTTTGCCACTGAAAAGATACTTTGTTCAATTATGTTCCATTCATAACTTTAGTGAAGGTTTGCAGGTAGGCAGAGATGACAGTGATGGGGAGGAAGAAGATGTCGAGTCTGAAGATGATGGGACAAGCCGGTTCATGAAGGAAGATATTAACGATGCTCATGAAGGGACGAGGTTGAACAATAACAGAAGTGATGAGGACAGGGCTGCTGGAAAGTCTCAGGTTATTGAGCAGACAGGTAACCAATCAAATCCTAATGGACTTTAAACTCCTTTGTTGGAATGCTAGAGGGTTGTGTAGTAAAAGTCATCAGGATCATCTTCATAATTTGATGCAGAATTATGGTATTAATTTATGTTGTATTCTGGAATCCCACATTACAGCACCCAAAATAAGAGCCATCTGTCAGAAGATGTTTAGACAGTGGGAATGGATCTCTAATATGGCTAATTGTAGTAATTGGATTAGGATAATTGTTGCATGGGATCCTAATGTTTCTGATGTCATGATAATCGAGCAGAATGACCAAGTCATGCATTGCCTTATTAAACCATTAACGGGTCAGAAAGAATTTTTTTGTTCGTTTGTCTATGGGCATGTTAAAGCATATAGAAGACGTCCGTTGTGGGCTGATCTGAAGAAATTTCAAGCAACTATGCATAATGATCCGTGGCTTGTGATGGGTGACTTTAATGCTGTCCTACACCCGTCGGAAAAGTCGAGTGGTTCTTCGGATATTACACCTGCCATGGAGGATTTCCAGGAATGTTGTCGGGAAACGGGTTTGGATGATATACATAGCTCGGGGCTGAAGTACACTTGGAATAAATCGCCAGGTAAACAGAATGGGCTATTGAAAAAACTGGACAGGATCATGAGTAATGATAGTTTGCTGCAGAAACTCCCGGACACAACAGTCATGTTTCTCCCGTTTGGCACATCTGATCATGCACCAGGTCTGGTCACAATGCCTAATATCAAGAAACCTTGGAAACAGCGACCGTTCAAGTTTATGAATTACTTAACTCGAAAGAATGGGTTTAAAGAGATTGTCAGTCAGGGATGGGAAAAACGTGTGGATGGTTGCTCCATGTTTCGTGTGGTCAAGAAGTTACAAATGCTAAAAAGTCCGTTAAGAAATCTTAGCAAGCAACAGGGGGATCTCTCAGTTCGAGTGGATAAATTAAGAGAAGAATTAACTAAAGTGCAGAGTGAAGTGGAACGGGATCATTGTAACAAAAGTCTTAGAGAAGAGGAAGCGGCTTATGTTCAAGCTTTGAAACAAGCAACGATGGATGAAGAGCTGCTGATGAAACAACGTGCTAAAGTTAGGTGGTTGAGAGAGGGGGATCAAAACACCAAGTACTTCCATAATGTGGTGAAAGGAATGTATTATCGAAGTAGAATAAACTCTATATTGGATGTCCAAGGGAATTACTACCAAGGGGAGGAAGTGGGTGACCAGTTCGTTAAATTCTATGATAACCTCCTAGGAAGCAAAGCAGTTGTGGAACCTATTGCTCAACCCACCACGCTGTTCTTAAATACACTCCCAAGGGCAACAGCTGATGATATGGTTCGTGAAGTAACTCCTGGTGAAATCAAGGCTGCCATGTTTAGTATTGAAGATGACAAGGCCCCGGGACCGGATGGATATACTGCAAAATTTTTTAAAGCAACATGGATATAATTGGAGGGGATGTTGTGCAAGCTGTCCAGGATTTCTTTGCAAATGGGAAGCTTCTCCAGCAGGTCAATGCATCGGTTATATCCCTCATTCCTAAATCGAATAACTCGAAAACGGTTGCGGATTTTAGACCGATTGCTTGCTGTAACGTCATCTATAAATGCATCACTAAGATTATTTGTGAGAGGCTTAAATTGGGGCTCCAGTTAGTCGTTGATGAATGTCAAAGCGCCTTTGTTCCGGGTAGAGCGATCAGTGACAATATACTTCTCACACAGGAGTTGGTTAGAAATTATCAAAGAAACAGGGGAGAAGCCAGGTTGGCTATCAAAATCGACCTCCAGAAAGCGTATGATACTGTAGACCATAGTTTTATGGAACAATGTTTAATATACTTTGGCTTTCACCCTTGCATGATAAAGTGGATAATGACTTGCCTGTCGTCAGCCTCTTATACAATTAATGTTAATGGAAATGTTCATGGATATTTCAAAGGGAAAAGAGGATTGAGGCAGGGAGATCCTATGTCCCCCTACCTATTTACTCTTGTCATGGAGGTGCTTAACCTGATAATGAAACGGAACATCGGGACAGAAGGAAACTTCATTTTTCACTCGGGCTGCAGTGAGCAACAAATCACCCACTTATGTTTTGCGGATGACCTTATTATGTTTGCACATGCTGATACAAATTCGGCAAATGTGATCCGAAAATCCCTGGAGGAATTCAGTAAAGTGTCTGGTCTAAGCCCCAACCTTAATAAAAGCACATTATTTTTCGGGAATGTCAGAAGATATGTTCAGGAGGAAATCAAAGCCATACTTCCTTTTAGAGTTGGTACTTTACCTGTCCGATACCTGGGTGTTCCATTGCTGTCCAGGAAATTATACTCTAAGGATTGCAAGTGCTTAATTAATAAGGTTAAGACTAGAGTGGGGGATTGGAAGAACAAATTCTTATCGTTTGCAGGAAGATTGCAGCTTATCAAATCAGTCCTGTCTTCGCTTCAAGTGTACTGGGCTTCGGTGTTTACCCTGCCAGTAAACATCACTGATGAAATTGAAAGTTTGATGAGGAAATTCTTATGGAGCCAATCTGATCAACATAAGGGTAAAGCTAGAGTTAACTGGGAAGATGTCTGTAAGCCGAAGTGTCAAGGTGGTTTGGGGTGAAGTCTCTTAAGGCACGAAACACTGCCCTGATGTCAAAACATATTTGGAATATTGTCACTAATAAGAGTTCTATATGGGTGAAATGGATTAAACTGCACAAGTTAAATTCTAGGAATTTCTGGGACATTAGAATGGAAGATGGTGCGTGTAACAGCTGGAGGAATATACTCAACTGCAGATCCCAAATCCGAAGCCATGTCAAAACTTTTATAGGTGATGGTACTACCACAAATGTGTGGTATGACAACTGGCACGTTCATAGCCCATTGGGAGATATCATAACGAAGAGAGAGATCCACAGGGCCGGTTTTAACCTCAACACTACAGTAAGTGAGATAGTGGACAACTACAACTGGAATTGGCCTGCTGATTGGATGGACAAGTATCCGTTTCTATTTGACCAACCACCGCCGAGAATTACAAACAATAAACCTGACACAGTTTTGTGGAGAAGTAATGATGGGAAATTTGATGAGTTTACTACAAAAAACGCCTATGGCGATTTATGCTGGAACCATCAAAATGTGAGCTGGTATAAAACGGTTTGGTTTAGTCAAAACATACCGAGGCATGCATTTATAGCTTGGTTAGCAGTCAAGAACAGATTACTCACACAAGACAGGTTGAGAAGATGGGATTCAGGTTTTAATGGCGTTTGTGCTTTCTGTAAAGCTGTTCCAGATAGCCATAATCACCTCTTTTTTGAGTGTGATTATCCTAAACAAATCTGGCAGGAAGCAAAGAAACTCGGAAAGATAAGTGATACGCCGAATGGATGGGATCGATGTATTGAACATCTTAGCAGCCTTACAAGGAACAAAACAATAGATAGTATCATTTGGAGGCTTGTCTTTAGTGCCACTATATACATGATTTGGCAAGAGAGAAATATGAGGCTGTTCCAAAACAAAAATAGACCAGTGGATTGCCATTCAAGATGCCGTTAGGACAAGATTGTGTGGATTAAAAATAAAACAATCCAAGGCGTCGTTGGAAGCTAGTAAGAGATGGGGATTTTGTGTCATGCTGAAGTCCAACACCAATCAAGAGTTAAATGGGAAGGACAAATAGAGTTGCTGTGATGGGAAAGAATTTTGTGGGAAGCACCATGAAAAACACGCGGGAAGCAAAACAATGAGAATCCATTGCCATCATATACATATTCAGGTCTGTCATTTATTGTTTTTGTGGGTCGAGTGGGGGCGTATGGTTATTATGCTTGTCTAGGTTCTTTGGGGACAGGGTGGTTTCGGGCTGGTACACCGAGCACACACGACACTCCTTATTCGAGAGCCCTTTTAATTTCCTTTCTTCGTTTTTTATGGGGTTTGGGTGGGTATATAACATGGGGAGGGAGGTTGAGGAAGAAGTGGGTAGTATTCTGGTGTGCACACACCTTCTTTAGAAGTCTCTGGTGTCCAAGATTTGAGTGCCTCTACTTTCTGAGTCTTTATTCTGTAGGATGTCACTGTTATCTGTTGAACCAGCAAACACTGCTTAAGGTTGTTGGGTTCAATTCTGCGTGGATGTTATGGGGAATTAGGAGCAGGCCTAGGCAGATAGAGGCCATCACCACTGGAGAGATAAGGATGGAGTGTTCCATTGATTTTTTGACGACTTTTCTAAGGTTTTTATACCTTAAACTTTGTTTTATTTTCCTGGCGAATCAATGGAACCAAACCGATTCCCGAGTCACATCTTACTTTGAGCCTTTCATCGTTTGTATGTCGAGTCTTTGGGTGGGTTACTTGCGGGGTTGGGTTTTTTGCTGGTGGTTGCAGGTGTCCAACAAAGCACAGGCTACACAAAGGAAAAAGACTCAAATGTGTTCAGCTAAAGTATACGGATTCAAGCTAAAGGGTGGTGCTTTTAAATGGAATAAGCTGGAATGCAGGACACCGAAGGAAGATATTAAGTTCCACTTGAGATTATGGTTGCTGTTTGATGTGGATAATATTTCGGGGCCTGGTCCAAACTCACAGGCTACACTACTTGTAATCCATTGGAATAAATATAACTTTGAATGTATATATGAGATTGATCAGGTAATTATTTTTAGCAGCCCAGAAAATGTGCATGAAGGCTCGGTACAGGTTTTACATAAGCCGGATCTGTGGTGGGCTTTGGGTATGGACCTAAAAACTAACTTTGATTGGATCAAGTGGGAGGTAAAATGCATCTTCATTCAGATTTGGGCTGAGGCAAGAAACAGGTCAGATCTCTTTCTGTTGGGATTTGTTTGGTGGGCTGGAATAATTCAACATGGGCCCGGGATACCTTATCGAGCCCATCAAAGCTTTTGCTATTGTTCGTCATGTCGGGGGTATGATATGATATTGGTTTTGTTCAAGGAAATTTGGTCTAGTAAAGCCATCTCATTGATGGAAGTTTTGAAAGATTACGGGTCAAATCCCTCCTTTAAGCCAATACAAATAACGGTGCGCCAAGTACAACAAGAAAATCCTAATGATGCCACTTCTATGGTGGAAGTCTTAAAAGATCATGGGATAATATCCGAATTGCGCACACCACGTACCTTGATAATCTCAAGACGACATGTTATGAAGAATTTGAAATGGATCAAGTGGTATATAAAATGGGAGGTGCGGATTGTTTCGAGTAATAAACGAATTTGGCGCAAGCTGTGGTGTTTGGAATGGGTGAAGCAAATAAGTAGTAGGAAAAGTAGGGATGGCAATGGGTCGGGTTTGGGACGGGTTTAGGTAATCCCAACCCCATACCCGGTTAGGTATGCTTGTCCCAAACCCGTCCCAAAACCCTCGGGTTTGTATCGGGTAATTACCCGTTGGGTATCGGGAATACCCACGGGTTTCGGATAAACCCGTTAATTTTAAAAACTTATCCATTTGGTATATTTGACTAAAAACATGTCGGGTATCTATTGCGTGACTACTAACCAATACATTTAGCATTATTAAATATGCATGTAAATGATTACAATGTATAAATATAAAATAGTTAAATCATATAAAAACACTAAAAACATAGATAACATATATTATACACAAATAATTGGTGTTTTTTTTAAAGAAGATGAAAATCTTGACGGACAACTAGATATATTATGAATACGTATTTTAAAAGTTATATAGGAAATTACATCGGATATCTAATCGGGTAAACGGGTATACTTTATCGGGTAATCGGATCGGGTAAATGGGTATATCATCAAATCCCAAACCCGTCCCAAACCCACGAAAAAAATAAAAACTAATCCCATACCCGGACCCATACCCGATTAGCCGACCCCAAACCCGTCCCAAAGTGTCGGGTTTCGGGTTTACCCGTCGGGTTCGGGTTTGATTGCCATCCCTAAGGAAAAGAAGTGCTAACTTATGGTATTGGATGAGGATGGTACAAGGAATCGTGATGGGTCAGACACAATGGATTGAAGTGGGCCGTGATCTAGGAAGTGGGGGATCTCCAAATTGGGCTGTGCTAAAATGGATCCTGTTGACTACACATACAAGAAATGAAGCAGAAGACGGCTACTAATTATAATTATAATTATTCTTACTTTTATTGTTATTGTTATTTTTGCATGGTTAGAATTAGTATTCAGGCTAGTTATTGTATAGTTTATTTTTGGACTATCGGGATCACTTAATTAGTGATCTCCTGTTTTGGGGTTAGCGTTTTGTTCGTCTAGGGCATGTCCTAGTCTAGCCGCTAAGCCTTTTGTACCTTTTTATTTTTTTCTTATAAAGTTTGCCTGGGGTACCGTCCCCTTTCCCAAAAAAAAAAAAAAAAAAAAAAAAAAAAAAAACCCTAAACCCTAA
The DNA here is from genome assembly GCA_030844895.1 of Ambrosia x helenae. Taxonomy (NCBI): domain Eukaryota; kingdom Viridiplantae; phylum Streptophyta; class Magnoliopsida; order Asterales; family Asteraceae; genus Ambrosia; species Ambrosia x helenae. The sequence goes on from JAUTDX010000830.1 coordinate 27,017, forward strand.
ACCCTAAACCCTAAACCCTAAACCCTAAACCCTAAACCCTAAGGAGGTTTTTTATGCTCAAAATTTACAATTTGGTTCCTTTAATTCCTCTAAATTAAATGGTAAACCAAGTTTTGTGGCCCAGTACCTGTGTCAAAAATAACTAATCCTAAGGAGGTTTTTTATGCTCAAAATTTACAATTTGGTTCCTTTAATTCCTCTAAATTAAATGGTAAACCAAGTTTTAATTTTGTGTGTGAAAACAACTTGCAATTTGGGAATAGTATTGACATAGATCCGGTTAGAGGAACTAAGTATTGGAACCAAGATTTGTTTGCAAAATACACTAATGGAGTGGATGTTGAGGAAGTGAAACTCGTCTACATTATGAACCACCTAAAGTTGATAGTGATGGGGAGGTTATAATAGAACTCAATGGTCATTTTATGACCAAAAGTATCAAAGCACATCGTCTCCAACTTTATGGTTATTTTGTGGGCGATAATCTTCCTTTCCAAGTTGTTAAAGAGAACCTTATTAAAATGTGGCATAAATTTGGTGTTACTTCGATTATTAAAAAGAATGGTGGGTTTTTACTTCTTTAAATTTGCATCGGATGAGGGGCTATTGCAAGTTTTAGAAAGGAACCCGTGGCTTGTTAAAAATGTTCCTTTGGTTCTTCAATTGTGGGAGCCGGATACGATCTTGTCTAAACCGGATCCGACAACGGTCCCCATTTGGGTTACTTTAAAAGATTTGCCGCTTTGTCTTTGGAATGGAGGTAATATTGGGCAAATTGTTAGTTGTATTGGAAAGCCGTTGATGTTGGATAAAGCTACCTATGATAGATGTGAAACAAAGAAGGGTCCTTTAACGTTTGCTAGAGTCTTGGTTGAAGCATCGGCCTCAAGGGGACTTCCGGAACGTGTTAAGGTACGGTTTCCTTCTCGTAATTGTATGCCGGGTAAAGTTGATTATTTGGAGTTTGGTTATAGATGGAAGCCACCATTGTGTCACTTATGTGGGGTGTTTGGACACATGACTTCTACACATGAACCTAAACAAGTTGTCAAAAATGTTGAAGTGCCTAATGTTGTTGCCGATTCTGTTGTTTCAAAACAAAATGAGGATGAGTTCATTGAAGTAAAAAAGAAGAAAAAGAAGCAAAAGAAAAAGGCGACTGTTACTTGGGCTCCATTGCAAAAGTGGGGCAGACCTCAGGCCCAAAAAATAACGAGGGAGCAGGCCCTTCCAATTTGAGCGCTGCTTCTGTGTCACCGATTGGCAAGATAAGGCCCATACTACCGGGCTTAATATTACAAAGGGGACAGGAGTCTTTGTTCAAGGAGTTGGGCCGATTAATCCAAAACAGAAAGATATTCCAGCTTCAGTGGGCTCCTCGGTCAAGACTGATGGGCCGCTTAATGATCCAAAACAGCACACCTTGGATTCGTTGGGCTTTGTGGATTCTAATCCGCTAATTGGGCCTATTGTTGGGCCTGAAAAGGATCCTAAAATGAAAGCTAAGGTGGATAGTTCAAACCGATTCTATGCTCTAGTTGATGAAGATGAAGATGAGTGCTATGATGCGGATTTGGGAATTTGGGAACATGAAATTACTTTGGCGCATAAGTACTTCAATTCTAATACCCGACCGCCGGATGATGAGTATGAAAAATGGTCAAAGGAGCTCAAAGCATACTTTAGGAGTTTAAAGAAGAATTCGCCACCAAAGGGCTCTCCAAAAAAGAATGTTGTGAGCGTTGTACAAGATGATGGCAAGGAAGATGAGAGTGATGATGTGGAGTCCGAGACGCATGAGTCGGCACGATTCATGAGCTTGACTTAGCTTTATTCATTTCTTTTTTCTTGTTGTTTGTTTTAGTGTGGTTGGGCCTTGGGCCTTAGTTTGTTATGTTTGTTGGGCTTAGTGCCTAGTTTGGTAGGTTGTTGGGCTTTGTGCCTTAGTTTGTAATCCTTTTATGTTGAGTTATTAATAAAAGTTTGCCGGGGTACCGTCCCCTTTTTCCCAAAAAAAAACCCTAAACCCTAAACCCTAAACCCTAAACCCTAAACCCTAAACCCTAAACCCTAAACCCTAAACCCTAAACCCTAAACCCTAAACCCTAAACCCTAAACCCTAAACCCTAAACCCTATGGAAATTCATTTGCACAAATTTTTCTCTCTCTAACCCTCTCTCTCTAAAAAATCCTCTCTAGCTCCTCTCCCTCTTTCATGACCGGATCTCCATCATTTGGGGGAGAAATCCCTCAATTCTCTTTACCAAATCCTCCAATTCCTCCTGATATCGACTCCTCCTCCCTCCATAACCGTGAAACAGAATCAAATTTAGGCTGCTTGGCTTCGTTTTCTTTGGAAACCCCGAATCCCTCTCAGCCGCCTCAACCCATAACATCCTGTATCCTTGAAACTAACCCTAATCTCTGTCATTTTGGTGGAGATTATCAGCACAATGTGTCTACCCAAACCCCTGATGCAGCGCATAATGAAAAAAACGAAGGGAGAGCATACCCTGTTTATACAGAGGAAGAGCTTGCTACTGCTCGTGCCCAAAGCCGAGCACATGATGCAAATTTGATGACTGAGGCAGGTCACCCTCCCTGGGGATACAAATCAGCCAACCCTAGAGCTGTGGGTCTCAAAATTAAAGGATTGCGGAGTAATAACCGCTCCAAACCAGTTGTAAGGTACGGTCCTCTCCTTTCTGACCTGCGTATAAAAGGGTTTGTAGAAGAAACAAAAAGAATTGCTGCTAAAACTAAAACAGGGGCTCCTAAATGGTCCACGGTAATTGCTGAGAAGGCTAAAAATTGCGTGGAAGAAGGAGACTCGGAGGAGGAAGGCTGGGTTCACGAGTTGGACGAAGGTAATGATGATACTTTAAAGATGGATGAGGATGTTCAAGTTGAGGTCCAGAATTTGGGATTGGGTGGTCACACCAGGATTGAAGCTAGTGCCCCTATGCCCATTGAAACTATAGCCCCAGTTAATCGAGGCCCAAATTCAGGTACGAATCCCTTGCCAGTCGATTTAAATCAGGACATGAAAGCCGTGGAGTCTAGTGGTGTGAATTTAGTTAACTCGGTTGAAAATGTTTGGCTTAAACATAAGACTTTGGGCATGTCATTTGCGGATATGATAAGGGTCAACTCTGATGAAAATGATCTAAAATTAGAGTTTATTCCACCGGTTATTACTGCGGAAGGCAAATGTCGTGTTGTACTAACCAAAGAAGATCTTAAGATGTCGGCTAAGGTGTTTCCCTTTTACCTCTATGGTTATTTCTTAGGAACTTCCATGGATTTTAACCGGGTTAATTTAATGTTAAAGCGTTTATGGAAGGCCTATGACCTTGTGGAAATCTCCAAATGTTCTATGGGATATTTTTATTTCAAATTCGGTAGTGAAGAAGGTAGGAACGGGGTGCTTGAGAAAGGGCCATGGTTAGTCAACAATATTCCCATTTTGCTGAATAAGTGGGAACCGGGTCTCTGCCTTAAGCGTGTTGAACCGAATGTTATCCCGTTGTGGGTCACGGTTCATGACGTTCCCATGGAATTATGGACGAAGAGGGGTATGAGCATAGTTTTTTAGTGGGATAGGTGAACCGCTTCTTATGGATAGGGTTACCCATTCTAGAGTCGTCAATAAAACAGGAAAGATGGGTTTGCTAGAGTTCTGGTCAATGCGAAAGCAGCGCTGAAACTTCCTAATGAAGTAGAGGTGGAGTACCCATGTGGTCCGAATGATGAAGAACGGGTTGGGGTGCTTAATGTCACTTATCAATGGAAACCTCCCCTGTGTGATTATTGTAGTTGTTTGGTCATTCGACTAAGTTGTGTACTCATAGGCCTAGAACCGAAGAGGAGTCTGCTGCGTTGGAAAAGAAGCAAGCTAAAGCTCAATCCAAAAAGGATGGAGGTAATGCTTCAACAGACAACATTGCGAATGGTAAAAAGGATGGTCTGAAGGGTAAAAACGTGGCTGTGAATACCCATGGGAATGAGCCGGTTAGTTTAAATAACTTGAGTGGTAATTTGAAGCAGACTGGGAAACAGGATCAACCAGGTGGAAAATCGGGTCCCCAAGAGAAGGCGATAGCAGAGGCTCTAGCTAGTAGTAGTGGGGTAAAAAATAAGAGATCCGGGTTTGATTTTTCGCGTGCTGTCCAAGGTCCGAAAGCTGCCAAAACAGGTGCGAAACAATCCACAAAAACTGTCAATGTGGTTGCAAAACCAAACGGACAGCAGCCGGTAAAGGCGCCTCAGCAACATCTTGCTACCGCTAACAGGTTTGATGCTTTATCGGAAGTGGAAGGCTGCATTGATAACCATTTGGAGCAGCCTCAATTCTCTCTTTTTGACGCCTCAGCTAGCGCTAAGAATCATGAGCTTATTGGTGAACCAATGGACCTTTATCCAAATGTCAGGGGTGTTGAGGAAATTTGTACCCTTAACAAACAGCAAGTGATTGATCCGGGACGCATAATTCCGAGGTGGCAGGATCCAGTCAAAACACAAGTAATGCGGATGTCATGATGGACAATATCATTAACTACTCAGACTCGGAATGCTCGGAGGTTGATTATGATATTACAGTGGAACAACGCCGTGTGATACGGAGAGCTATAGTTAAAAACAAGTGTGTTAAGCACGAGGTCACCGTCAACTGGTCACAAGGCGAATGGCATTATTTTTGGGATCAATGTGACATACTTGGGCTTGACGGGGATATGTTAATCGAAAATGTAGGTGAAGACCTCAGTGGCACGGCTCAATTCTTTACTCGACAAATGAAATCGGGTAAGGCATTTGATCCGGTTGTGGCTCGTCCCTCACCTCGTAAACTATCATGATTTTGCCAGTGTTTTTCTTGGTTGTTGGGGCTGGTTTCGGGGTGGTCTTATTATGCTCCGGGCTGTGTCTATACACCAAAAAGTTGCTCTTGTTTGGTTCTTTTTCGCTTCTCCTCTTTGGCTTATTTTCTGCTGCTGCTCAGCTTTGTATTTTAGCCGTGTGGGATAGCCCAAAGATCTGGGTCTTTTGTCATTCTTGTGGTTGTTTTTGTGGGCTCAGTATAATAGGCCCAGGTGTGGTGATAAGGCCGATTATTTTAGCTCTCACTTGTTGGTTTATTTCTCCATTTGTTTTGGCCAATTCTAAGCCCAGTTGCTTCTCGGGCCCAAGATCTGTGTGTTGGGCCGAAAGGCCTGTTTGCTTGTCTGCTGTATTCACTGAAGGCCCTGTAGTGGGTTTGTTTGTTGCTGGGCTGCTGCTGGGTTTTAACGTGAAGGCCCAGTTGTGGGTTTTTTTAGTTTTTTAGTTGTTTTTATTTTCTTGTTATTGTCTTGTATTTCTTTTGGTAGAAAAATATTTGTAGCCTGCTAGGTCTAGAAGCGGTATAGTAGGTTATTTATATTTTTCTCTTATAGAGGTTCCCGAAGTCTGTTTCGGAGGTGTCCTCTTTTAGGAGTTCTCGGGGTATGCCCCTTAAAACCTGTACAATCACCTTTTGGGAAATATATTTGCCGGGCAATGCCCATTACCCAAAAAAAAAAAAAAAAAAAAAAAAAAAAAAAAAAAAAAAAACCCTAAACCCTAAACCCTAAACCCTAAACCCTAAACCCTAAACCCTAAACCCTAAACCCTAAACCCTAAACCCTAAACCCCTAAAACCCTAAAACCCTAAACCCTAAACCCTAAACCCTAAACCCTAAACCCTAAAACCCTAAAACCCTAAACCCTAAACCCTAAACCCTAAACCCTAAACCCTAAACCCTAAACCCTAAACCCTAAACCCTAAACCCTAAACCCTCCTTTCCCAAAAAAAAAAAAAAAAAAAAAAAAAAAAAACCCTAAACCCTAAACCCTAAACCCTAAACCCTAAACCCTAAGATTTTTCATTTGCACAATTTTTTTCTCTCTCTTCTTTCTCTCTCTAAAATCCTTTCTAGCCGTTCACCACTTCTTCTCCATGAAATCTTCATTTTGTGGTCAAAATCCACAAAATTCTACCCGTATACCTCCCTTACCTCCTGATCCCCCATCTAATCTTGATGCTTCATCCCCCTGTGAACCAATTAAGGAGCAACCGACTCCTTACCAAGCAGCCACGATCCAGAATCTTAATCAAGAACATGGCGGCGCTCCAACTTTGTGTCTAGAAACCACGGAGGTGCCAGATTCGTCCCCGTCTTCTACCTCTATAACTGGTAACGCTTCTCCCCAGCGAAAACAGGGCTTCAATGAGAAGCTTAAAGGTCTGGTGGAACGATCGAAGTCCAGGTCAGGTCCTCTGACCCCTGAGGAAGTTGAAATTGCTCGTCAAAGGGCTTTGAGTGCTGCTCATGATGAACAACTCATGAAGGATGCTGGGGGATATCAGACTGCTGGGTTTCGTGGGGTTAAGAAGCAGAAAAAAAAGATTCGCTACAACCCGATGCTTTCAGACCTGAAGGTTAGAGAATTTGAGGCTGGTACACCAAGAAGATGCGAACAACTTTCTGGTACTGCTGGGAATAATGATAGAGCAGATGCAGTTGCTGGTCTGGATCACATGGAAGTGGTGGATGTTGAGGAAGAGGAGAGTAGGGGCCTTTCGGATGATAATGCTCCAACTCTGATAACAGACCCTAAAGACCAGCTGATGACGGACAATCAGGACCAAGGGAGGTGTTCGGATGAGGTGCAAAGGGATGTGAATGTTTGGCAGCAGGAGGCGATGAAGGTTTAACATTTGCGGAAAAGATTAAGCAGAACAACTCCACAGGTACTATCAACTTGAAGTACATCCCCCCGATCATCACTCCCGAAGGTAAATCTCGAATCATCTTAACTAATGAGATCTTATTGTTTCGGCAAAAGTGTATGCTCGTCATTTGTATGGGTATTTCCTAGGCTCATCTATGGACTTTAATGTGGTAAACCGTTGCTTAACTAATTTATGGAAAGCTTTTGATCTTGCCGAAATATCAAAGAGTAGTACGGGTTATTATTACTTTAAATTTCATAGTGAACACGGGCTTAATCAAGTGATTGAGAATGGTCCCTGGATGGTAAACCAAGTCCCCATAGTCCTTAACAGGTGGGAACCGGGGCTAAACCTTGAAAAAATTGAACCTGCCACTATCCATTTGTGGGTTACGGCCCATAATGTCCCTTTGGAGTTTTGGACAGATACAGTATGAGCCAGATTTTTTAGTGCTGTGGGCAACCCCTTATTGTTAGATAATACAACTGAGAACAGGGTTCTTCTGAAAAAAGGTCGATTGGGATATGCGCGTATGTTAGTCGAGGCCAAAGCGGTTCTAAAACTTCCTAGTGAAGTTGAGGTTGAGTATCCGGCTCGTCCAAACAGGGCTGCCCGGGTGGGTCTGATCCAGTTATCGTACCAATGGAAACCCCATGTTTGTGACCACTGTGTTGTTTTTGGTCATTCTACGAAGTTGTGCAATATTCGGCCTAGAACAGATGAGGAACTAGCTAAGGAAGCTAAGAGGAACGAGCAGAATTCTAAACCCCTTGTCATTGTTGAACAAGCTGCAGAAGGTAGACAAAAGAATGGTAACAAGGATGAGGATGGGTATATGCAGGTTACTCGGAGAAACAAAAAGGGCCAGTCGACTCAATCTGTGAAAAAAGGGTCTCATTCTAACAGTAAACAGCCCACTACAGCTGTGAAAAATGTCTCAACAGACCCGAAAAGTTTGCAGCCTAATGTGGCAGCGAATAGTGAGACCTCAGGCCCCAAACCGGGAAAAAACGGCTTCCAAGCTGGTGAACCGAGTCGTACAGCGAATTCGGGGTCGGGTTTTAATTTCAGTCGGGCGCTTAAAGGTGCAGGCTCTGCTCGTAAGGCAGACAGTAATTCTGATCCGAAAGTTGCTAGGAAGCAGGCTGAAACAGTTGTGCAGAATCGGTTTTCTGTTTTAGATGTGGAAGAGTGTGCTGGAACGAGTAATTTAGTTGGAATGCCGGTGGATCTTCGCCCAAATGTTAATGGTGTTGAAGAAATTTGCACAGTAAACAAGCAACAAATGATGGAACCGGATCGAATCCTCCCCCGTTGGAATGAGCCGAAGCAGACCAATAGCAATGTGGAAGACATGTTGAATAATATTATTGAGTACTCGGATTCGGAAGGTTCAGGGACTGATTATGATTATGGTATTACCGATGAGCAACGCCGAACAATTCGTAGGGCTATTGTTAAGAATAAATGTGTTAAATATGAGGTGTCCGAAAATTGGTCGCAGGGAGAACAGGAGTATTTTTGGGACCAATGTGACGCGCTTGGGATTGACGGTGACATGCTTATAGAAAACGTGGGTGAAGATTTAAGTGGGACGGCTCAATTCTTAACTCGTCAAATGAATTTGGGTAAGTCCTTTGATCCGGTGGTCGCTCGTCCCACAGCCCGTAAATGATCATGTCTGCGATCAGTTTTTGTGGTCTGGTTGTTGGGGTTAGTTTTCGGCTGTTTCTGGTTTGTTTTGGTCCCGTTTCAGGTAATCGGTTGCTTCTTTTTGGGTGTTACTCGCTCCTCCTATTCGGTAAATTCCATGTTGTTGGGTCAGGTTTTAATCGGGTCGGACAAAAGGTCGTATGGTCTGATTCAGGTTATGGATCGATGGGTTTTTTTTTTGCTGGTCTCGTTCTTTTGTTTCGGGTTTTTTGCTGGTCTGATTCAGGTTTCGGGTATTGATTTACCTGCTTTGGTGTCCATATGCTGGGTTTTTTGGAGACTAGATGGGATCATTTTGTTGTGGGATTTATTTGTCTATTGGGCCTCTCCTCCCAGCCAAGTATACAAGCCCAAAAAAATGGTTTTTTTTGTCTTAGCTTTGAACAGGCCCAATGGAGCCTTAGCCTGGTTTGCTGGTTACTATTTTGGGCCGCCAGGCCCATGTTTATTTGCTGAGCTGCTGCCGCATTTGCTGTTGTCAAGGCCCATTTTGGGTTTTTTGTCTCCTAGCTTTTGGGCTTTAGTTTTATTTAGTTAGTTTGGGTTAGTCTATCTTGTAGTTGTATCGTTTTTTATTTGTTTCGTTTGTATTTTGGTAGAAAATATATGTCGCCTACTAGGTTGAGTAGAAATTGTAGTAGGATGGGTATATTTTCTCTTATAGAGGTTCCCGAAGTCTGTTTTCGGGGGTGTCCTCTTTTAGGAGTTCTCGGGGGTATGCCCCCTTAAAACCTGTAAAATCACCATTTGGGATTAATATATTTGCCGGGCAATGCCCATTACCCAAAAAAAAAACCCTAAACCCTAAACCCTAAACCCTAAACCCTAAACCCTAAACCCTAAACCCTAAACCCTAAACCCTAAACCCTAAACCCTAAACCCTAAACCCTAAACCCTAAACCCTAAACCCTAAACCCTAAACCCTAAACCCTAAACCCTAAACCCTAAACCCTAAACCCTAAACCCTAAACCCTAAACCCTAAACCCTAAACCCTAAACCCTAAACCCTAAACCCTAAACCCTAAACCCACTGAATCATGATAATTCGTCCATGTTAATGGATGATTCTGATCTTAATTCAACCCCTGAGCTTCAACAATCTCTCGTATCACCTCAAATTCCATCCAATTTCATTCCTCCTTCTGATTTTGATGAATCTCCAATTTCACCCAAATCGCCATTGAAACCGATATCTTCTAAACTTGCTTCGGAGATTCGTTTTACTTCAGAATTACTCTCTTTCAGGTCTGTTTGGCGTAATCATATGCTGATGGAGCTTGAAAACAATGTGAAGGTGAATTACCAGGATCCGAAGTTTATTGAGTTGAAAAACAAGATGATTAACTGGCAATTTTATGGTTCTGAGTTCTGTTTGGTGAATGCTATGACTATTGAGGAAGCAATTCAGGTATTGATTGATAAGTCTTACTCTGATAATTCGTTTGTTCCTGCTATGAACTGGTTTTTTTACTATGAATGTTATGAACAAGGGGTTTGAACTGAGGTTTGGGGAATTGTTGTTGAGGGTAATGGATGCTGATAATGATAAAACTTCTGGTGTAATGAAGGATGAGTGTAATGTTAGTGATGAGTGTTTACAGTTTATGCAATTTTTGATAACTGCTCATCATAACAATGACACTAGAAGGATGAGAATTGTCTGTTCTGATGTGGAGTTGAATGAATTTTATGTTGCTGGAAAGGGTGGGCTTGTTAGTAAGAAAGAAGGGGATATTACTATAGATGCTTGTGATATGCAAATGTATAAGGCTGAGGAAATATCTGTGGCTGCTGAAATAGAACATCAGGGTAGTAAGTGGGATGATAAGGATTGGAAGTTTCAGGGTAATGAGCATATTAAGGTCAATGTGGATATAGTTCAGAAGGCTCTACTGAAGCTTGTTCATAAGACATTTGTTAATCCTGGTTTTGAACCTGCTATGCAAAAGTTTATGTCTATGAACATGCTGAATCCTGTTTTTGAAGAGTGTTTTGGGGAGTTACTGGTAGAGTCTTGTGTAATGGACTGTCCTGATGGGAAGGGTGAGGATAATGACCTTGGTGAATTTATGACTTTCATTACTATTAATTTTGAAGATGGTAATATCAAGAATCTGAGGCTAGGTCGTTCTAGGGATGTTTGTACCAAAGCTGCTAATGGTATGGATACTTTGATGACTGAGAAGGAGGATACTGTGGGTAATAAAGATGGGCTGGCTCAGAATTTTAACTGCAATAAGGTGATGCAGGGGAACCAATCTTTGTTAGGGGATCACTTTGTTGAGACTCTTGTGGTAGCCTTCCATCAACACTATCAGAAGCTGTTTTGTAAAACCAAAGAGAATGAGGTGGAAGACCTGTTTGAGTTTGATATGAATATCATTAGAGCCTTATCTAGATGGGTGTATTGTAGAGATAGGCCAACAGATATTAATATGAATGGAGCTCCTTTGACTAAAAGAAGGGAGCTGAATGAGGTGTTTGAAACTGATAGAGCTAAGAGAGGTAAAATGGTTGGATTAGAGGTTGGGAACAGTAAGGGTGATGATATAAAGAATATGGTGCTCAATTCTGAGGGTAAAAAGTTTGTGAAGATTATCAAATCTAAGAATAGAAGTGGTAAAAAGACATTTGTGTTTGATAAGAATGCTTCTGTTCCTGTTCTTCCTGTGTTCAGGGTAGGGGTGTCTTCTGGTTCTATTGGATCTACTCCAGTGAATGATATGACTGTTGATCAGATTCAGAAGGAAATTGAGGGATTAAAGAGTTTGGGAGGTGTTAAAGAAGAGGTGAAAGGGTATAAAACAGCTAGTGGACTTATATTTGATCCTTTTGAAGATGAATCTAAAGGAGTGCAGGTAGTTGGCTTTAATGATGCTGAGTTTTCTGCTAAGGAAGCTAGGGATTTGTATAAAAAGAAGAAGGAAAGGCTGAAAGAGTTGGTTGTAGGGTTAAGCAGGGCTAAGGAGGCTTTGGCTAAAAAGGAGAAGGATTTGGTAGCTGAGAGGGAGGAGATTGTTTTAAAGTCTTCTGTCCTTGGCCCTGTTCCATCCAGAAGGGCAGTGTTCAAGGCATTGGCTTCTACTCCCAAAGACTCAGTTAATGAAACTATGTTGGGGGATGAGAATGGGGATGCTGTGCAGGAAGAAAAGAACAAGCCTTCTTATGCAAATGCAGTCAAAGGTGAAAAGGTTGCTGATTTGGTCAAGCAAATTGCATACTGCCCCCCTACCACATTGGAAAATGGAGAAAAAGTGGTGGTTATTAAACAAGAGTTTGTTGAACAGGTGAAAAAGACTTTCTATAAACACTTGTATGGTTTCTTTGTGGGCTCTTTTTGCTCTCTAGCCTGGGTTAGATTTAACCTTTTCAGAATGTGGAAGAAGTATGGTATTGAAGACATTTCCTCCAATGGCAAAGGGCTTTTTTATTTCAAGTTTGCAGAAGAGAAGGGTATGTTAGAAGCTCTTAAAGCAGGCCCTGGGTGGTGAATGGTATTCCTCTTGTTATCAAGCAATGGGAAGTTGGTGCTGCAATTGAAAAGAAGGAACCAGATAAAGTACCAGTTTGGATTCTATTTAAAGAGGTTCCTTTTGAGCTCTGGAATGTTCAGGGATTGTGTGAAGTTGCTAGCTGTATTGGTAAGCCACTGCTTTTTGATAATGTTACTGTTGATAAATGTTTGAATAATAATGTGCAGGCAGGCTTTGCTAGAATTCTGGTAGAGATTACTGCAGGTGAGAAGTACCCAGAGAAGGTGAGGGCTTTTTATCCTAAAGAAGAAGGCAGGGTTGACAGAGTTGCTGAAATCTTGGTGGAATTTCAGAAGATTCCTGTGAATTGCTCACATTGCAAAGTCTTTGGACATTCTTTTGAGGCCTGCAATGTTAGGGATCTTACTGAAGAAGAGAAAGAAGCAAGGAAGGCTAGCAATGAGGCTTTGAAGATTGATGGACAAGAAGGTAAAAAAGGGGAGACGGTGGATGAGGAGGGCTATAGAACAGTGTGGAACAGAAGCATGGCTATGAGAAATGGTAATAAAAATGAAGGGCAGAATAGGAATAATAACAGTGTCTATGGGGGAGCTGCTCTTAGACAGAGGAATATGGGTAACAAATGGGAGAATAAAGACTCTAAACTGCAGGATAGAATTAAAAGCTTTAAGATGAAGCAAGCTATGATGGAGTATGAGGAGAGCCAAGAGAAGGGTAAGAAGGAGGCTGGTAATGCATCAACTTCCAGATCAGCAGCTGTTGGTAAGAATGGTAATGGTAATGGAGTTCAGATGAAGAATGTGGAGTATAGAGTGAAACAAAGTGGTATTGTCAGAGAGAAGAAGAACAGTCAGGAAGGTCAAACTGTGGAAGTTAGTAATAAGTTCAGTATATTAGGTGATGAAGGTGTGACTGAGGAAGACTATGTGGTTGGCAGTGTACCTGTGAAGTCTGGTGTGAATGTGAAGCCTGTGAAGTCTGGTGTGAATATGCAACCTGTGAAGGCTGGTGTGAATATGAAACCTTTGAAGCCTGGTGTGAATGTGAGGCCTAGTGTTTCTAGTCCTGGCCAAAGCTCATCCAGCAAACCCAAACATGACCTTAAACCTTCACAAAAACAGAACCACACTACTAATTCTAAGCCTAATAACCCTTCTCATTCAAAACCATCCTCTTCCAATACTAAACCTTCTGAACCTTCTTCTGCTGTTTCTGTTGACCCTTTTCCTAAACCTTTCTCTGTTGTTAAACCTGCTGAGGTGGTGACCCCAAACTTTCATAACCCATCTCCTTATTTTGGTGAGGATTTAACAAATGATCCAGTCATTGAGCAGTGTGTTAATGAGCTTTCTCCTGATCAAGTGAATGATATAATGTTCTATATTGATCAAAGAATTATCCCCTCCAAAGAACAAGTTGAGGAGTGGACTATTGATCAGACACATTTGTTTTTCCTTATGTGCCAGCATCATAATTTTCCAGAGGGAATGGATTATGATGGAGTTGAAGACATTGAAGTTGAATCTGAAGATAATGAGACAGGTATTTTTATGAAGATTGATGGTGTGAACAAGGATCAGGAGATGCAGGAATTGCATGCTTCTGATGATAGAACCTTGTCCAATGAATCACAATAATTTGAATATCATGACTTGGAATGTTAGAGGCCTTTCTAACATTGCCAAGCAAAATGAGGTGATGGAGCTTTTGAATGACAGGAATGTTGGTATTTGTTGCATTTTGGAATCCCATGTTAAGAGTAATAACCTGAATAAGGTCTGTGGGAGAGTGTTTAATGGGTGGGAATGGGTGTCTAATAAAGTCTATTGTGCAAATTGGATTAGAATCATCATTGGATGGAAACCAAATTTGGTTGATGTTATGATCATGGGTAATTCTGCACAGGCTATTCACTGTTTTATTAAACCAAAAGATGGTAGATGTGGTTTCTTTTGTTCCTTTGTGTATGGTTTTGTTAAGCATCTGCCAAGAAGGGCTCTATGGGAGGAACTGAAGGCTCTGGGTGGTACCATTCAGCAGGATCCTTGGCTGATTATGGGTGATTTCAACTCTATTATGGATCCTAATGAAAGATCTATGGGGTCTTCCCAGATTACCCCTGCTATGATGGACCTGAGGGATTGTTGTAATGCTATCAATGTGGAAGACATTCCCTCTTCAGGGTTACAGTATACCTGGAACAAGTCCCCTGGAAGAACTGATGGCCTATTAAAAAAGCTTGACAGGATCATGGGTAATGAAAATTTTTTGGCTCAATATCAGGGTATGCAGGCTAGTTTTTTGCCCTTTATATTCATCAGACCATTCTCCAGCTTTGGTGTCTTTGAAGGGGTTAACCAGTTGGAAGCCAAGACCTTTCAGGTTTATGAATCATTTGACTACTAATCCCAAGTTTTTGCCTTTAGTTGAATCTGTTTGGAAAAATGGGGTGAGGGGTTGCCATATGTATTCTGTGGTGTCTAAGTTGAAGTCTCTTAAAAAACCTCTGAGGAAATTGGGTAGAGAAGTTGGGGACTTGACTGATAAAGTCAGAGTTCTTACTAAGGAGTTGGGTAGGATTCAGGAAGACATGGTCAAGGATCCTCACAATAAAAGGCTGAGAGATGAGGAAGTCACTGCTACTAAAATCCTTAAGCAGGCCACTATTGATGAAGAACTATCTCTTAAGCAGCTTGCTAAGGTTGAATGGCTAAAAGCAGGTGACCAGAATACTGCCTATTTCCATAAAGCAGTTAAGGGTAGACAGAGTAGAAACAGGATCAATTCTGTGGTTGACAAAGATGGAATATATTATGAGGGTAGTGGGGTTGGTGAAGCCTTTGTCAAACACTTTGAGAGTTTTATGGGTCAGAGAGTTAATGTGGAAGACATAAGGGATGCTGCTTCTCTTTTTCATGACAAAATCCCTGTTGATAAGGCAGACTTCATGGTGAGAGCTGTTACTGATGAAGAAGTGAAGAAGGCCATCTTTGAGATAGACATTGATAAAGCCCCTGGACCTGATGGCTTCTCATCAAAATTCTTCAAGTCATCATGGTCTGTTATTGGCAGAGAGGTTTGTGATGCAGTCAAAGAATTTTTTCATAATGGAAAACTGCTTAATGAGGTAAATGCTACTATAATCTCTCTTGTTCCTAAATGTGTTAATGCTAGGAATGTTTCTGAGTATAGGCCAATTGCATGCTGTAATGTGCTTTATAAATGTATATCCAAGATAATCTGTGATAGGATCAAAGGGTCTCTTGATGGCATTATTGATGAGTGTCAAAGTGCTTTCATACCAGGTAGACAGATTAGTGACAATATTCTTTTAACTCAAGAGTTGTTAAGGAATTATCATAGGAAGGTAGGTGAGCCTAGGATAGCATTAAAGATTGACTTACAGAAAGCCTATGATACTGTTAGTCATGAATTTCTGGAGGCTTGCTTGTATAATTTTGGGTTCCACCCCTGTATGGTAGCTTGGATCATGACTTGTACCAGATCAGCTGCTTATACCATTAACTTGAATGGGGAAGTTTTTGGATATTTTAAGGGTTCCAGGGGATTAAGGCAGGGTGATCCAATGTCACCTTACCTGTTTACAATTGTCATGCAAGTTCTTAAACTGATTTTTGACAGAAGAATAAGGGAGAGTGGTCAGTTTACTTATCACTGGAGGTGTGAAAAGCTTAAATTGACTCATGTCTGTTTTGCTGATGATCTTTTGGTTTTTGCCCATGCTGATGTTAGGTCAGTTAGGGTAGTCAAAGCTGCTTTAGAAGAGTTTAGTAGTGTCTCTGGTCTCATTCCTAATTTGAATAAGAGCACTATGTACTTGAGCAATGTTAGTGAGAGGACTCATAGAAGAATTGGTAGGTTACTGCCATTTAAGGTTGGTAATCTTCCTGTGAGATACCTGGGGGTTCCACTTCTGTCAAAAAGATTATACTCTAAAGATTGTTCTGTTCTGGTTGATAAAGTTAGAAAGAAACTGGATGATTGGAAGAACAAATCCCTGTCTTTTGCTGGGAGATTGCAGTTGCTCAAATCTGTTCTTTCTTCACTGCAAGTTTACTGGGCTTCAGTGTTTCTCTTGCCTTCAAATGTTATTGAGGACATTGAGAGACTTATGAATAGGTTTTTGTGGAGTAATTCTGATCCTGCTAAGGGTAAGGTTAGAGTGTCATGGGAAAGTGTTTGTTTTCCCAAACATCAAGGGGGGTTGGGAATAAAGTCATTAAGAACCAAAACAAAGCCCTTCTGACTAGGCATATATGGAACCTGATATCTGGTAAGAATACCATCTGGACTAATTGGGTCAGGGAATATAAGTTGAAGGGGATTAGCTTCTGGGGTTATAGAAAGATTGAGGGGTCATGTTGGAGTTGGAAAAGCCTGCTTGACAATAGAGCTGACATATGGGCTCATTGTCTGCAAAGCATTGGTAATGGGGCTTGAACATCAATCTGGTATGATAATTGGTGTCCTCTTAGCCCTTTATCTATGTTCATTACTCCCAGGGACATTCACAGGGCTGGACTTAAGCTTTCATCAACTGTTGATGAGGTGGTGGGATCAAGTGGTTGGTTATGGCCTGAGGAGTGGAGGAGCAAATTCCCTTGTTTATTTGAGCTTTCTCCACCTATGCTAACTGAAGGAAAGCTGGATATAACTTTTTGGAAGACCAAGAAGGAGACTCTTGAATCATTCTCTACTAGCACTGTGTTTCAGGATCTAAGTCCTGTTAGACCTGAGGCTCCTTGGTCTAAGATAGTTTGGTACAGCCAAGCCATTCCTAGGCACTCTTTCATTCTATGGCTGGCCATTCAAGAAAGACTTTTGACTCAAGACAGGCTTTTTAATTGGGATGTTCAAAATGATATGAAGTGTCCTTTCTGTAATTCAGTCAAAGATAGTCATAGGCACCTTTTCTTTCAGTGTGACTTCCCATTGGCAGTTTGGAATTCTTTGAAGAAGATAGCTGGGCTAGATCAATTCTCTCATAGACTGTGGGAGTGCATTGAAGCTTTGGCTTCAAATCCCATGGGGAAGTCTGTAAAGAGTATAGTTCAAAGGCTTGTGGTGGCAGCTATGGTGTATTTTATTTGGCAGGAAAGGAATCTTAGATTGTTTCAAAAGAAAACAAGAACTAAGGATGAGTTGTGCAAGATTATTCAAGAGACTGTTAGACTGAAGCTGATGGGATTGAGGATCTATGCTAATTCTAGTAGCATTCATCTGAGCAAACAGTGGGGATTCAAGGTGGTATGGAAGGCTCCTCCAAAACAGGTTAATCCATGACTTACTCTCTTTTTGTTATGATTGCTTGGGAGGGGAGGTATGGTTTGGTTTGGGTTTTTTCTTGTTATGATATGATGGGATGGGTCAGTGGTTTAATTAATTTTAAGTTAACTCTCAGGAAGGTAATAGGAGTTTTAATGGAGTATGGGCAGGGTAATTTCTACTTTTGGTTTTTACATCTTAATTCTTTTGGAAACATTATAACTGGGGAGGGGGGCTTTGCTGGGAATTTGGAAGGTGTAAGGAGCTCATTTCAGCTTTGGGTAGACTTCTGGCATGGACTTGATCCTGCTTCCCCTGTTAATGTTTTGTTTATTCTGATGGAACTGGTCTGGTCATATTGTAAAAGTTGGACCCTCTGGTGTTGTGATCTGTTGACAATTTGGTCTCTAGTTAGACTAGTTGTCAACTCTGCTTTATGGAGAATGGGTATAGGTGATGGTGGCCTTGGGATAAGGCAAAACCTGGGAGTTGTATGGCTGGAGAAGGGTCATGACATTAGGTTCCTTCTGTTTGATTTGCTTTTTTCTGTTTTTAGATCTAGTCATGACCCTCAAACCACTCTTGGTCATTTATTGCTGAACCTTTTCTTGCTTTGGTGTCTTGAGTCATTTCTCTCCTGTTGGAGATTGGGTGGGGGGCATTTTGGGAATCAAGGTGTTATATGGAACTGGAAATGGCCTTGGGTAGTAACCTTAGATGTTAGCACTTTCCCTGATGATGTATTAAGGTGTGTCTTTCATACACCTATGTGGAATTTTTTGTTTTTAAGACTTAGGATTATAGGATATTGCAGTCATGCTAGTGTCTCTTTCACTGCATGGTCTGCTTTTACCTTAAACTGGAAGGGCTTAGGAATGGATATGCAGGAGGTTTGCATCAACCTGGAGAGATAAGGAAGCTTTGTTCTTCTGTCTTTAGGACATTATATCCCTTTTCTTTTGTTTCTTTACTTGGTTTTTTGCTTTCTAGATCATGGCAGAAGAACATAAACCTTGATATTAAAAGTGTGTGTTTTGGTGTTAACCTGTGTGAGTGTGTGTTCATAGAGCATTTGCTCAGGGGTGGGGGGTGCAATATGGGTTTTGGTGTCATCTGGAGACTTAAAACACTATGGGTAGAGATCTGTATTCATTTCTATTCCTTTCTTTCTCTTATCTTTATTGACACCAGCTGCCTGGTGTTTTTCTTGGGAAGGGAGGGTGGGTATATGATTGATTATATGGGAATGTCACCATCCAGAGGCCTTGGTCCTTTTTTGACACTCTGGTATGGTTCTGCGTTGAGGAAAGGAGATTTAGGTATGATTGTGCTCAGGGAGAGCTTAAACCAGGGAGATATAAGGCTGGACCATGCTACTATTAGTAGGACATTATTCTGCTGTTTCTATTTTTATTTTTTAGATCTGCATAGTAGCATGGAAACCCTCAGTTGTTATTTGGTAATCTTTTCTAGACCTTTTTCTTGTTTTTTCTCTTTTGAGTCTGTTGAGTCTGTCCCACTTGGGACTTTTACTGGGATGGGTTATATGGGTTGGGTTAGTTACTGCTGGATGATTGTGGATAGGGTTGAGGTATTGTGCAAAATTGATAATAGATATAATCTGAGATGGGAGTCTGATAATGGGAGCAGCAAGTCTGGAAACAGGGGTATTATGGTCTTTATTATAGAATATGTGCAGTGCTTTAGGATTGGAGATATTGGTGTCTGGGTCATTGAGTTGGGCTGCAGGGTCTGGCATATGGTTAATAAGGAATTCAAAGAATGGAGCAGGATTGTTGATAAGTATAAGCTGGTTAAGGGGATTGCTTTTGCTCAAGACTTGCTAAGGTACATGTCTTCTTTGATGAGGTTCTGGTCTGTTTTGTCTGTATTGACTTGTGGTGATATGTTGAGAAGTATGGAAAGTAAGGATTCCAGCATGTCTAGTATTGCCACTACACTGGTGGAAGTTTTTAAAGAGTGCAGGCATTGCTGGGACTTCTTATTTGTGGCTTCTGTAAATAATAAGCCACCCTTAAATTTGGTTCTTAGAACCATGTTTAAGGTTCATTCTTCTCTATACTGGTTCAGTGATGGTGCTATGGGAGTGTCTCGGGTTAATGGTGCCAGTTTCTTTATGGAGGTATTAAAAGGCCATGATCTGATTCTACTCTTTATAGCTACATATGAATGTGTGTTTCATGTGTTTGTATTTGAGCTAAGGGAAAGGAGTTATAAATCCATCCTGAATCTTAATTGCTATATGAATTGGATAGAAGATATATTTTTTATGGGTGGCTATAATGGTAATCTTGAGAAAGAATTGATTATTAGGATCTTTAAAGTTTATGGATTAAAGGATGCAAAGGGTAGAGGAATTCTGTTAAGTTTGTTATGTGTTAGAGGTTATTGGAGTGGATATTCAAATGGTAATAATATGGTTTGTAATGGAATTGGTTACTGGATTGCTGCTTGGTGGACTGTCCAAGTTGGATCTGAAATGAGCTGGTTTTGGCTAGTTTAGAAGGGTGGGTTTGTTTCTGGATTGGGCTGTGGAGAGGTGCTCATTCTTACTGGGCTGGATTCGTAGTTAGAACTAGTGATAGGTGTATGGTTTGGGCTGCTATGTATAGGCTTTATGGTCTGGATTATGATGGAAAAGATAGAACAGATTGGGCTAGGAGGAGTGATGTGAATGTTATTGGGCTTAGGAGTATAATAAATGAAATTTGGGCTGCTTCGCTGATAAAGAGGAAGGCCGGCTATTGGATTGAAGATGGGTGGGCTAGATTTGTGTGGGCTTATCGTTTATGTATATTCTGGTTGTATGTGTTGGGCCTGTGTTGGGCTTTCAACATTTGTATGTGGGTGTAGGTTTATGTTAGAAAGGCCCATGTTTGTTTTTATTTTGGGCTAACTATTGACCTTGGGTCCATGTCCCGGGTCTTGGTTAGTTCTTTTTTGTAATTTCTTTTAAATATTAATAAATGTTTGCCGGGATTTTCCCCTTTTCCAAAAAAAAAAAAACCCTAAACCCTAAAACCCTAAAACCCTAAAACCCTAAACCCTAAACCCTAAACCCTAAACCCTAAAACCCTAAACCCTAAACCCTAAACCCTAAAACCCTAAACCCTAAACCCTAAACCCTAAACCCTAAAACCCTAAACCCTAAACCCTAAACCCTAAACCCTAAACCCTAAACCCTAAACCCTAAACCCTAAACCCTATCATTTGCACGCTACTCGTTCTCTCTCTTTTCCCGGCGATTTTGGCGATTCCACTGTTCCATTCATTTTCGTTGCTTTTTTCAACCGGATTGCTTAATCTTCTTCCTGATTATCAATCCTGTTCCATCGATTGTTGTTCTAATCGATGATTCCAGTGATGCAAATGGGTAATTCGCATCAATTGGAAGCTAAACCTCCGGATCCAGGGTTGGGCGATAATGGTGTTTTGGCGCCATTTTCTTCTGCTATCAATTCCGAAGCAATCCAACAGCAGAATATGGTGTCAATTGATTCGGAAATGTTGCTGGATAATGATTTCAAGAGTGATTCATCAATTCAGACATCCAAGGGGCAAAACAAAGCTGAATCTACTTCGAAGGCTCATATGATTCGGATTTTAATATCGAATAGGAATGGGATTCCTGTTTATGCTTCAATTCCAGCGCCTGAGGGTCCTTTATCTACCTTTGATTCTGCTCTTGAAGGTATGATCCTTAGGTTCATAGGCAATTCTGAACTGGATCCTGTTTTTATTAGATATATGAATATCTTTCTGCTTCAGTCTGTGAGTGATAATGAATTTGAGGATGAGTTTAAACGTCTTATGGTTAAAATTGGATCTGACTTTGTTATTCGTAGAGATTGTAAGTTGCTGGATGATGTCTGGATGGACATTGATTCGGTTAAGTGGTTGACTATTAACTGTCAGGGGATTTCAACTGTTGTTCCAATATTCTCTGATACTCTCAATACTGAGTTTCATAATCATGTTAGTTCAAAGTTCAGGGAAGTTGGACAGGGGTTGAGTGTGGATAGTTTTTTTGGGGCAGGGGATAAAATGGTGTTAGCCTTGTCTAATGCCTTAATGACCAATGGTCCAGTGGCTGGCACAAGATTATGTGTGGTTTTAGGAAGTTTGATAAGGAATCAGGATCACAAAGTTCTGAGCAGGTAGATATGGAACAGGAGAGCAATATGGAGATGGCTCAGACTTTGGCAGTCTTATTGAAGAGGAAGATTTTATATAGGGAGAAGGTTCTATATGATATTCAGAATTGCTTTATAGATGAGACTCCTGACTGTATAACTAAGGGTGCTGGAAAAAAGAAGAGGTATGAACCTGAGAAACCTCCTGATGTGGTTGTTACTCCAATGGGAAAGAGGGTTATTAACCTGCTGAAGTATAAGAAGGAAGGGAAGGATGCTAAAAAGAAGGGTATTCAAGCTTGTAAGGAGTTTGTTAAGTCTGGGTTTAATATGGGTAAGTCTTCTGAGGAGCCAGATTGTAAGAATGGGGCTTCTTTCTATTATGAGACTGTTGCCTTTGGGGAGAAACTGTTTAAATGAGTTAGAGATGGATGAGGCTATTAATGCTATGGAGAAAGATGAGAATGGAGAAGGGGCTGATAATGTGGGACCTAAAACTGGGGATAAAGTGACTAGGAGAGTTTATGTGAAGCAGACAATGAAGGAAATTATGGATGGTATGAAGAATAGATTGAACAAGATCAAGAGTTTGTGCAGGCCTAAAGATAACAATTCTGGGTATGTTTCTGGTTTATTGAAGGAAGGTGTTTTTGGGGCTATTCCTTTAGTTCCAAAGGTGGTGTTTGATGCTAA
The DNA here is from genome assembly GCA_030844895.1 of Ambrosia x helenae. NCBI lineage: Eukaryota > Viridiplantae > Streptophyta > Magnoliopsida > Asterales > Asteraceae > Ambrosia > Ambrosia x helenae. The sequence continues at coordinate 49,108 of JAUTDX010000830.1, forward strand.
AATGGATGATTCAGGAAAGGTTGTTAGTAATATTGAGAAGGTTATTGCTGAACAGGTAAATGATATGGAAAGGCAGAAGGCTGAAATGGATAAGAAGAAGAGAGACTTAGAAGTTAAGAGTTTAGAATTGACTAGGGAACAGGTGGATAAGAATAGACAGGGGAGTGAAGGGGATAGTAAGTTGGGAGGGCAAAGGAACAGGCAAGGAAGGTGAATCCAGTGTATCTTATGCCAGGATAGTTACTGGAAGGACAGGGAGAAGGTGTTAAGGGTATATCCTTCATTAAGCCTACCATACTTGAAACAGGTGAGAAAGTTATCCTTATTAAAAGGGAGGCAGTGGCTGCTATTCAGGAGAGATATAAATTGCATTTGTATGGGTATTTTGTGGGATGATTGTACTTTGGCTTGGGCAAGATTCCACCTAATGAAGATGTGGAAGAGGTATGGGCTTCAGGAGGTTACTTATAATGGCAGAGGCATTTTCTATTTTAAGTTCAACACAGAAGAGGGGATTGCTGAAGTCATGAAGGCAGGGCCTTGGACAGTGAGATCTATTCCTTTATGTTTGAAAAGGTGGGAATCTGGAGTGAATTTAGGCAAGCCAGAGCCAAAATCTGTGCCTATATGGATTACTGCTAGTGGTATACCGGCTGAATTATGGAATAAAGAAGGCTTGTGTGAAATTGGAAGCTGTCTAGGTAACCCTATTACTTTTGATGCTGTTACTATAGATAAATGTGCTAAGGGTGATACTGCTAATTTTGCTAGAATACTTGTTGATACTCCTGTGTTAGATGTGTACCCTATTTCAGTTAAGGCTATGTATGTGGGAGAGGGTGATGGTATTGTGTCCTCTGTGGATATTAAAATTGAATATCCTAAGGTGCCTGTTAATTGTAGACATTGTAAGGTATATGGGCATAGTTTTGAGGACTGTAGTGTTAGGAATTAACAGATGAAGAAAAACTAAGTAGGCAGAAAAAGGCTGAAGAAATGAAGAGTGATATGCATGAAGCTAGGAAAAAGGTTCAGTTTGATAGTGAGGGGTATCAAGTTGTGGCAGGAGATCAGTGTTGAAGCCAGTTGTCAATCAGCATGTTAAGGATGGTCAGGGGAATTTGGGTAATGTAAAGGCTCAGACTGGTCTGAAATCTGGAAATGGGAAGGAAAACAACTTGACTGGGCAGGGTACTAGTAGCAATTCTGGGCTGAATAAGCAAGGTAATCAGCAGGGTAGGGTTAATCAGGTTAAGAAACAACAAGGGGGTGATATTAAGAGGTTCCAGGGGAATAATAAGGGTAAGAATGTTGAGGGAGTATGCAGACCAAGCTTCAGGAATATAGGGTGAAGAATGGCAGTAAAAAGCAGAATAGTAGTGTGGGACAGGGTGGTAGTGGTATTGCAGTGAAGAATGCATTTGAAGTCTTAGAAGATTTGACTAATGAAGTGGAAGGGGATGTTATAGTTTCTGATGGGCAGGCTGGGAAAACAAAGAATGGTGGGGCAAGTTATGCTAAAAGAGACAAGATAATTACTCAATCCCTGGATGATTATTATAAGGGGCTTTCTGATAAGCAGAAGGAGGAGTTGATGGCTTTTATCAACAATCAGGAAGTTCCTTCAAGGGAAGTTAGAAAATCTTGGAACTTTAATCAATCTAAATTTTTTACTCTTATGTGCAGTAAGTATGATTTTGTTGCAGGTATGAAGAGCATGACTGAGGATTTGGAGGAAGTTGAAGAGGAGGATATGATGCTGACATGTTCACCTCAGGAGACCTGGATTTTGTTGGTGATTCTGGTGAGGAAATGCAGGACTATCTGTGTATGGATAGTGCTGAAAACAAACAGGTTCAGTCATGATGAAAGGTATGGTTTGGAATGTTAGGGGTTTAGAGATTAGACAGAGTATGATTAGGAATCTGATGCATGAGCAGGGTCTTTGGTTTTGTGGTCTGTTGGAAACTCATCTTAGAAAGCAGAAGATCTCTAAGGTGTGTAATTCTTTGTTTGGCAATTGAATTGGGTGTCTAATTTAGAGAATTGCAGGAATTGGGCTAGGATTGTTGTGGGTTGGGATCCTAAAAAGGTTGATATTAAAGTTCTTGATAGTACTGATCAGGCTATTCATTGTTGGGTTAGGCAGGTTTGGGAGTCTTAAGGGGTTTTTTTGTAGCTTTGTGTATGGTCATGTTAGGGGTAAAAATAGAAAGCCTTTGTGGAATGATCTAAAATGCCATAACTGTGCTGTTAAAAATCAACCTTGGGTCATGATGGGGGATTTTAATTGCATTTTGGATAATAGTGAAAGGAATATGGGTCCCTCTACTGTGGATAGCTCTATTCAACAATTTCAGGAATGTGTGGGTAATATTAATATGCTTGATATTAACAGTAGGGGGTTGGTGTTTACTTGGAATAAGTCTCCTGGTAATTCTCAGGGTATCATGAAAAAGTTGGATAGGGTGATGGGGAATCAGCATTTCTGTAAAATGTTTGATACTAGTCATGCTGAATTTTTGCCTTTTTATACTTCAGATCATAGTCCTGCTGTGGTTTGTTTTGAAGATGATGTTAAGATTAAGAAAAAACAGTTTTAGATTTCTAAATTATTTGACTAGAAGGCCTGAATTTGCTGATATTGTGAGGAAACAGTGGGTTAAACAGGTTGAGGGTTACAAGATGTTTGCTGTGGCTACCAAGTTGAAAATGCTTAAAAAGCCTTTGAGGCTGTTGAACTTTCAACAGGGCAATTTGTTCTCTAGAACTCAAAGATTGAAAGTTGAGTTGGAAAGGATTCAGAAGGAAGTTGATAAGGATCCTCATAATAAAGAGTTAAGAGATGAGGAGCATATTTACTTAAGGGCTTTTAAAGATGCTTTGATTGATGAGCATCTTTTTTTGAAGCAACAAGCTAAGGTTCAATGGTTCAAGGAGGGGGATGAAAACACTAGATATTTTCATAACTGTGTTAAGGAAAAGAAGACTCAGAGCAGGATTATTGAAGTTCAAGATCTGAATGGGCTTACTTATAGGGGTGATGGAGTGGGGCAGGCTTTTGTGAGTCATTTTGAAAGTATTTTGGGTACTAAAATTAATGTTCAAGAGTTTGTTGATCCAGAGAGTTTATTTGATAAGCAAATTTCGGTGGAGGATGCTAATTTCATGGTTAGACAAGTTACCATGCTGAGATCAAGGCTGCTCTGTGTGATATTGATGATGACAAGGCCCCTGGGCCAGATGGATACACTGCTAAGTTCTTTAAGGCTGCTTGGGGCATTGTGGGGGATGAGCTGTGTGAGGTGTTAAGGAGTTTTTTTAAGTCAGGGAAGCTGCTTAAAGAGATTAATTCTACTAGTATCTCTTTAGTCCCCAAAGTGAATAAGCCTGTGAATGTTGCTGAATTCAGGCCTATTGCTTGCTGTAATGTTGTTTATAAATGCATTAGCAAGGTTATTTGCAATAGATTTAAAAACTCTTTGACTAGTATTGTTGATCCTAACCAAAGTGCTTTTATTCCTGGTAGGCAGATTGGGGATAATATTCTTTTGGCTCAAGAAACTAGTCAGAAATTACCATAGAAAGACTGGGGAGGCTAGAACAGCTTTTAAAATTGATATTCAAAAAGCTTATGATACAGTTGATCATGGTTTTCTGAAAAGATGTCTTCAAAGGTTTGGGTTTCATGCACAGATGGTGCAGTGGATTATGGAGTGTGTTACTTCTGCATCCTTTTCTATCAACTGTAATGGGCAAATGAATGGTTACTTTAAGGGGATGAGGGGGTTGAGGCAGGGAGATCCTTTGTCTCCTTATCTTTTTACCATGGTCATGGAGGTGTTGAGTTTGACTGTGAAAAGGACTATCAGGAACAATCCAGAATTTAAATATCATTGGAAGTGTTCTGACTTAAAAATTACTCATCTTTGTTTTGCAGATGATTTGCTTATGTTTTGTCATGCTGACAGAAGATCTGTGGAGATTTTGAAGGCTGCTTTGGAGGAATTCAGTGGGCTCTCTGGTTTGTTCCCAAACTTGAATAAGAGTACGACCTTTTATGGCAATGTTCTCCCCCATGTCAGAAGGGACTTAGATTCTATAATGCCCTTTAATGTTGGAAAGCTGCTGTGAGATATTTAGGTGTCCCTTTGATTTCTAACAGGCTTTATGCTAAAGATTGTTTAGTTCTAATTGAAAAAGTTAGAAAGAGGTTGAATAACTGGAAGAATAAAAGTCTTTCTTTTGCTGGAAGGGTGCAGTTAGTGAGATCTGTCATTAGTTCTATTAGTATTTACTGGTCCTCCATGTTTATTTTGCCAGCTAATATTACTGATGATATTGAGAGATTAATGAATAATTTTATTTGGGCTCAAGATGTAAAAGCTAAAGGAAAAGTTAGGATTAGATGGGTGGATGTCTGTAGGGAAAAGAAGTTTGGAGGGTTGGGAATTAAATCATTTAGAGTCATGAATAGGGCCTTGATTGTGAAGCATGTTTGGAATCTGTTGTCCGGAAAAGATTCTGTTTGGACTGCCTGGATTCATTCTAACCTGGTAGAAGATAGGAACTTTTGGGAAATAAAGCCCATGGATGGGTGTAGCTGGAGTTGGAGGAAAATTCTTCAAGTTAGACCTTTCATAAGGCACTATTTCTTTACTGAGATTGGGGATGGGAAGCTAACTAGTGTTTGGCATGATTATTGGAATGAGCTTGGTCCTTTGAGTTCATTTATTTCTTATAGAGATATCTATAATGCTGGGTTCAATAATCAAACAAAGGTGGCTGATGTTATTGAAGATGGGCATTGGAAATGGCCTGTGGAATGGGAAGAGAAATTTCCTTTCCTGTTTCATTTGGAAGTACCTAAGTTGATTGATAATAAGAAGGATGTGTTGAGATGGAAAAATAGTAAGGGGGAGCTGGGTGATTTCAGTGTTAAAGATGCCTATCAGGATATTAGGGGAGTGCATGATGAGGTGGGGTGGGATAAGTTGATTTGGGCTAATCCTAAAATCCCTAGGCACTCAACAACTTGGTGGATGGCTATGCAGAACAAACTTTTAACTCAAGATAGACTGGATAGATGGAATGGAATTCAAAATGTTAAATGTCCATTTTGTAATAAAGTGAGTGATAGTCATAACCACCTGTTCTTTAGGTGTGAGTTTACTTTGGCTGTTTGGAGGGAAATAAGGGAGAAGGCTAGATTTCAAGAAGCTCCTTCTAATTGGAGGTTGCTGAAGGATTTTATTGCTCATTTACCTAGCAATAGGGAAATTTGGAATGTGATCAGAAGACTTAGTATTGGGGCTACCATTTACTATGTTTGGCAGGAAAGAAACTTAAGGATTTTTCAGCAGAAAAGGAGAAGTAAAGATGAGGTGGTTAAATTGATTACTGAAGCTGTCAGACTTAAGTTGATGGGCTCTAAAATTAAATTCTCTCAGAATGTTCAGGATGCTAATGGTATTTGGAAGTTTTTATCTCCTGATCTTGATGATGCTGGTTAATTGTAAAAGGCAGATTGGTAAGGGGAGTGGGTGGGTTTATTGGGTTTTTGTGAAATGGTGGTGGTTGTGCTGTGGTATTTTTTGTGGGTGGGGGGTTAATGGGTCCAATGGTGTTTGGTGTACTAAAAAACGTTGGGTAGTTTCTAGGATCTGTGATCCTTCCTGGATGTTCAATCCTGTTCCTCTCTTTCCTTTGTTGGGTTTGGGGAGGGTCTGGTTTGGGATTCTGATGGTTTCATTTCTCATTTTTGAGTATGGAACTATTTCTGCTTTGTTCAAAGGTGGTTTAGGTTTGTTATGGCTAGGAGTTAGCCTTTACCTTGGAGTGATATGGATGGATATGGCCAGTGGTAGTAGGTACTTTGTTCTCTTTCTTTATTTTTTATTTTTTAGAACTCCACACTGGCCAATAACCTGTAATCTGTTTAAGTTTTTTTCTAAGCCTTTTCTTGTTTTTTCCTTATTGAGTCCTTTGTGTCTGTCAAGTGGTTTGTGGTTTATTTTATGGGTTATGGGGGGTCATTATGGGTTTTTACTGGAGATAGGTGTACTATAATACGATGGGTAGTGATCTGGATCTCTGATCCATCCTGGATTCTTAATCCTGTTCTTCTCTTCTTTTGTTTGGGAATGGGAGGGAAGGGGTTAGAAGATCTGTTGGTTTCATTTTTCACATATGAATATGGAACTGACTCTGCGGATTTTGATTGGGATTTAGGTTGTTTATGGCTCAGGAGGAGCACTCACCCTGGGAGAGATAAGGATGGATTTGGCTAATGATTGTAGGACATTATCTTCCACCCCAAATTTTGCATTTTCTAGCACTGCTCATTGGCCAAAAACCTTTAACATTGATAGTATTTTTTCTAAGCCTTTTCTTGTTTTTTCATCTTTGAGTCTTTTGAGTCAGTTCATGTGGGAGAGGTTTATTCTGGGCTGGGTTTCTGATGGTGTGAGGTGGTTTAACAAGCTTTGGGTAGTTTCTGGGATGCTGCATCCTTCCTTTCTTTTCATCTTTTGGAGGGTTGGAGGGTTTTGGGTTGGGATTCTGTTGGTTCTTTTATCCACCTTTGGATATAGAACTGATTCTGCTATGTATGAATGGGGATTAGGATTTTTATGGCTGGACTTTAGCCTTCAACATGGAGAGATAAGGTTGGATCTGGTCAGTGATAGTAGGACATTAATTTCCACCCTAAATTTTGCATTTTTTAGAACTCCTCACTGGCCAGAAATCCCTTTATTTTTTTGTTTCTTTTCTAAACCTTTTCTTGCTTTTCACTTTTTGAGTCTTTTATGTCAGTCCATATGGGGGGGGTCCTTTTTTGGGTTGGTTGTTATGGGGTGTGTTGATTGTGGTGTGAGTAACAGTTTTTACAGATGGTGGGGGTATGAGTTTAGTATTGATAATCAGCAGCAGTTTATTTATGTTAAGGGGCTGCAGTGGCATAAGAGGATTTATGGGGATGGCTTACAGAGATTTATGGGTTGCAGGAAGGAATGTCACAGCTTAAACAGTGACTGGCAGCAGCTGGTGAGTGGGGGTAATTACTGTTTGACCAGATTAAGGGAGTGGAGTTGGTCTTGGCTGAGTGTTCATGGGCTGCTAAGGGTTCTTGATTACAGGGGGCTGTGTTTTTTAAGTGCAGGTATGGCTTTTGGTATCTTGAGGTTAGATATTTCTTATTGGTCTATTAAGTGGATACACTGGTTTGTTTATCTGGTTGATATAGTCTGTTTTCAAAAGGTTTGGGTCAACTTGATGACAGGAGATACTTTTATGCTTAATGTGGCCATTGCCTTGATGGAAGTTTATAAAGAGCATGAGTATAAAAGTTCTTTCCTTGTTGCAGTTAGTTGTTTGAAACTGCTTTTAGCTTGGACAGGTCCTGTTCAGGTTAAAAATCAAATTAGTGGCCTTGAGTTTTCTAAGAATACTAGGGATAGGAGGTGTTTCAAGGATGTTAGTTTGGGTTATACCTGTTGTCCTTGGTCCCTGGGCACTGCTGATGGCCTGGTTCAGTGGTGTTTGTTTATTGGTTTTTTAACTAATATCAAAATCCTTAGAACTCTTATGTTTTTTAATTTCTGGTGGGCTTTTAAGTGTATGTTTCTTTACTGGGATGGTCAAATGCATAAGGAAATGAGATGGTGGTCATTTATGAGTTTGATTTTGATTGTGTATGGGTGTAACATTTTAACGGTATATTTTTTGGTTAAGTGGGTGTGGTTGATTAGTGGTATAGTTTATTGGGCTAAGTATATAATGGATAAGTGGGATAATTGGGGTGTTAGATTTATTAGAGTTGAGCTGGGTAGGGACGGTGATTGGACTGGAGGGTGGTTTGGAGTTTTGATTGGGCTAAAGGAATGGATTGGGTTATTGAAGAGGGGTTGTAATAAGTGGTTTAGAAGGGTTAATGGGCTGAGATGTGGCTCGGGTGGCTTGATCATAAGGGTTTGGGTCTGGGTGGTGTTGGGCTTAATGTGTGACATTGCTTTGAAGACTATTGATTATTGGGCCGGTGTATGGTCTGGGTACATGAGGGGCTGGAAGACTGGGATGAAGAGTGGGGATAAGGATATTTGGGCTATTATTGGGCTGATTTGTAAATGTTGGATCTTCATGAAATGGGCTAATCATAAGGGCGCTTGGAATGGGGAGTTAGAGGGCATGAAAAATGGGTCAAAAAGGTATTGGGCTAGCAGCCGATTGCATTTTCAGTATTGGGCTTTCAGGAAGAGGATTATCCATGGATGCATTTGGACCGGGTTTTGGACATCTAGGCGATATGGGCTTGTTAATGTTTTGTTTGTTTTATGTCTAGATAGGTCTATTTGGGAAGGTTAAATTCTTGGAGGTTTGTTCCAAGTTTTTATCTTCTTTTAATTTGTGTAAAACGTTTTATTATTAATAAAGTTTGCCGGGGGGTTTCCCCTTTTACCCAAAAAAAAAAAAAAAAAAAAAAAAAAAAAAACCCTAAACCCTAAAACCCTAAACCCTAAAACCCTAAAACCCTAAACCCTAAACCCTAAACCCTAAACCCTAAACCCTAAACCCTAAGGAATTTCATTTGGTCAAAATTTTTCTCTCTCTAACTTTCTCTCTCTAGAATTCTCCAGGCGATTTTTTCCCTTCGTGCTACTGTTTGATCGATTTCTGGTCAAACATCACCTTCAATTCATTGATTACTGCTTACAATCAATGAGTTCTTTGATCAGTGAACATAATCCGTATCAGTTGGAAGCAAAACCACCTGATATTGATGATTTTTCGATGAATTTGAGCTCAGATATTCCCGTTCTTCAAAACCCTTCGAATCCCTTGAATTCTGTTGATACGACCATGTTAATGGCTGATTCTGATACGAATTCACTCCTTAATCATCAACAATTACCTGAATCATTCCAGTTTCAATCCAATATCATCAATTCGTCTGAATTTGAGATTTCTCAAAAACCGCTTGAATCGCCTATGAAGCTCAAACCTTCTGAATTGCTTCCTGAGCTAAATACTGGGTCTAATTCGTCTTCCTCGATGTCTGAATGGCGCAAACATATGCTTAATTTTCATTCAAGCTATCCAGAATTGAGGTCTCAGTTAAGCAAGTGTGCCGGGGAGCTGGGTAAGTCTACTATTTGGAAGTTTTATGGCTCGGAACAGTTTATGGTCCCTGATTCAGCTATTATAGAGGCTATACAGGTATTAATCAGTAAAAACTTTGCTGAGAAGTCATTTCTACCTGCTATGCATTGGTTTTTCACTATTAATATTATGAATGTTGGATTTGTACTGAGGTTTGGGGACATGTTAATGAAAGTTATTGATGCTGATAGCTCTAGTGCACCTATTAAGGTTGTTGCTGACTTTCAGTTGAGTAATGATTGTGTTAATTTCATTAAGTTTGTTCTGAGTGTTGTTGAAAAGAATGAGGTGAGGAGATTGCAGGTTAATTGTACTGAGATGAATGAATTTGTTAAGGATCCTGCTATTTTGGATAGGCTTAGTAAGGTGAATATGGAGGTGGATGGTATGAATGAGGGTAGTGAATATGTCACTAAGGGATGTCTCTTGCAGTTTAATGTGCAATCCTTTAGGGACATTAGTGCTGATATTGCTGAGAAGCTGTTCTTAACTGGGCCTCCTGAACGTATTGCTGCAGTTCATAGATATTATAGTTTTAAGTTCAGGGAGGTGATGGGTAGCTGGGTTGAAGAGGTATTTGATTATGAAGTGAAGTTTCTGATCTCTTTGGCTAATTGGATAAACAACAAGTGCAGTAAGGTTGAAGATCTTAGTTTATATGATGTTCTGTCTGAGAGAACACTGACTACTATGCTGAAAAGAAAGATTCTGTATAAGGAAAAGGTATTGGGTGATTTGAGGGACACTAGTGTAGATGATGAGATTATGGACAGATTCAGAGCTGATGATAAGAGGCTTAAGGCTTCTGGTACAGAAGGTGGAAATGTTAATGTAACACCTAAAAAGCAATTTTATGTTACTGCTGAGGGTAGGAAGATTATGAAGATTATCAAGTCAAAGAATAAGAAGAGGGGGCATAAGTTTATATTTGATGCTAATGCAGCTGTTCCTGTTATTCCTGTGTTCAGGATGGGCAGTTCTATTGGTGATATCAGTGATACCCCTGTGGAGAATATGACTTTAGATCAAATTCAGAAAGAGATAGAAGGCATTCAGAAGTGGGGGGGTAAAGTGGAACATCCTGTGGGTTTTAAAACTGCTGATGGGTTAATTTTTGATCCTTTGGATGTTGATGCCAATAAGACAGTTAAAGTGGGTTTTAATGGCAAAGAATACTCTGCTAAAGAAGCTAGGGAGAATAATAAAAAGAAGGAAGAAAGAATGAAGGAGCTTATAAGGGGTTTATCTAAAGCCAAAGAAGCTGCTCTTAAAAAACAAGAAGAGGTGTTGAATGAAGCAGCCAAGGTTGTGCAGAAGTCCTCTATTTTGGGGGCTGTTCCTAATGTCAAGGCTGTATTCAAGGCTTCAGCTTCTACCCCTAAAAATGCTATTAATGATACTATGCCAGGCTTGGATTCTGAAGTGGTGAAGGATAAAGCTTCTTATGCAAATGCTGTGAAGGGTGAGAAGGCTGCTGATCTTATGAATAAAATTGCTTACTGTCCTCCAGTCACTTTAGAGAGTGGTGAGAAAGTGGTAATGATTAAGCAGGAATTTGTGGAGCAGGTTAAACAAACCTTCTCTAAACACTTATATGGATACTTTGTGGGATCATTCTGCTCCATTGCTTGGGTTAGGTTCAATTTGTTTAAGATGTGGAAGAAATATGATCTTGTGGATATTTCAACCAATGGCAATGGTTTGTTTTATTTCAAATTTGCTAAAGAAGAAGGTATGCTGGATGCTTTGAAGGCAGGACCTTGGGTTGTGAATGGGATTCCCCTTGTTCTACATCAATGGGAAGTTGGAGCTGCCATTATTAAGAAAGAGCCTGATAAGGTCCCAGTTTGGATTTTGTTAAAACAGCTGCCCCTGGAATTGTGGAATGTACAGGGTCTTTGTGAAGTTGCAAGCTGTATTGGTAAACCTCTCCTGTTTGATAATATTACTGTTGACAAATGTTTAAATAATAATGTGCAGGTTGGGTTTGCTAGAATTCTGACTGAGATTGCTGCTGGTGATGTTAAACCTGAAATGGTAAGAGCTTTTTATCCTAAGGAAGATGGGAAACAGGACAGGGTTGCTGAGATTTCTGTTGAATATCAAAAGATGCCTAAGAACTGTTCTCACTGTAAGGTTTTTGGGCATACTTTTGAAGCTTGTACTGTGAGAACTTTAACTGAAGAGGAGAAAGAGGATAGGAAAAAGCAGAATGAGGCTTTAAAAGTGGCTGAACAGGAAGCTAATAGGGCTGGGGATGTTGATGAGGAAGGGTATAAGACAGTTTGGAACAAGAGTATGGCTGCTAGGAATGGTAATAGGGCTAATTCTCAAATTAGAAGTGGTAATAATGTGTATGGGGGTGGGGCTCTTAGACAAAGGAATATGGGATTTAGAAGGGAAGAAAAGGATGCTAAACTGCAAGACAGAATTAAGAATTTTAAAATGAACCAGGCTGCAAGGGAATTTGAAGAGTCTCAAGGAAAGAATAATGATAGTTCAGGGGGTGCATCATCTTCTAAGCAGGGTAATAGGTCTCTTAATAACAATGTGGAGGCTAGAAAGAAACAGAATAGTATTGCTAAAGGGAAGAAGATTCAAAAAGAAGATGTTGGGTTGGAAGTTAAGAATAGCTTCAGTGTGTTGGGAGATGAGGTTATGGATGAAGCTTGTGATATGAAGACTGGTCCTTCTCAACAGGCTGCTGGTCCTGAGTCTGTTTCCCCTCTTCCTTTTAAACCTTCCCTTAAGTTTATCCCTAAAACCAAAAAACCTTCTAAACCTTCCACAACTACTAATACTTCTGGTTCTAAGCCCAAATCACCTGTTATCCAAAAGTCTGATTCCCATTTACCTCCACCTGTGCCTTTTTCTAGTCCCAAACCTTCTTCTGTTGAACCTCCTGTTGGCCATATCCCTTCCCCCTACTTTCCAGATAATGTTAGTTCTGATCCAGTTATTGAGCAGTGTGTTAGTGATCTTACACCTGTTCAAGTGAATGATGTGATGTTTTATATTGATCAAAGGATAGTTCCTTCTAAAGAACAGGTGGCTGAATGGACAATTGAGCAAACACATCTCTTCTTTTTGATGTGTAGGCTTCATGAATTCCCAGAAGGTATGGGTTATGATGAGGATGAGAATCTTGTTATGGATTCTGAATATGATGATGTTAGCTCTGAAGACAATGAAACTGGGATTTTTATGAAGATTGATGGGGCAAGCAATGATCAGAAGGTGCAGGAATTGCAATCTTCTGAGGTTAAATCTGTTTCTAATGAATCTTAATAATTTTAATATCTTGACTTGGAATGTTAGGGGTCTTTCTAGCATTGCCAAGCAAAATGAGGTTATGGAGATTTTGAATGATAGAAATATTAGTATGTGTTGTATTTTGGAATCCCATGTGAAAGGTAATAATCTGGAGAAAGTTTGTGGTAGAGTGTTGAATGGGTGGGAATGGGTGTCAAATAGAGTCTATTGTTCCAATTGGGTCAGGATTATTGTTTGCTGGAGGCCTAATTTAGCAGATGTCATGGTGATTAGCAGTTCTGCTCAGGCTATGCATTGTTCTATTAAGCCTAAAGTAGGCAGTGCTAGCTTCTTGTGCTCCTTTGTTTATGGTTTTGTAAAATATCCTCTTAGAAGACCTCTTTGGCAAGATCTTCAGCTATTTGGTAGCTCTATTCAGCAGGACCCTTGGTTGATTATGGGAGATTTTAACTCTGTCATGGATCCCTCAGAATGCTCTATGGGTTCTTCTCAAATTACTGCTTCTATGGTTGATTTGAGAGAGTGCTGCAGGGTGGCTAATATAGAAGATGTTCCTTCTTCAGGTCTTAAATTCACATGGAATAAATCTCCTGGTAAAACTAATGGTTTACTCAAAAAGCTGGACAGAATCATGAGTAATGAAAGCTTTATGACATGTTTTCAAGGTGTTACAGCTAATTTTTTGCCATTCTATTCTTCTGACCATTCTCCAGCCTTAGTGTCTTTAAAGGGGTTGTGTTGTTGGAAGCCTAGACCTTTTAAATTCATGAATCATTTGGTCAATAATTCTCAGTTTTTGTCCATTGTGGAAAAAGCTTGGAGGGCAAATGTCAGAGGATGTCACATGTTCTCTGTGGTGTCCAAGTTAAAGAGTTTAAAGAAGCCATTGAGGAAATTGGGCAGGGATATGGGAGATTTGAGTGAAAAAGTTAAGAGTTTGACTAAGGAGTTGGGTAGGGTTCAAGAGAATATGGTTCAAAATCCTCATAACAAAGTGTTTAGGGATGAGGAGATTTCTACTATAAAAAACTTAAAGCAAGCTACTATTGATGAGGAATTGTTCTTGAAGCAGAAAGCTAAAGTGGAATGGTTAAAGGCTGGAGATCAAAATACTGCCTATTTTCACAAGGCAGTCAAGGGTAGATAGAGTAGAAGTAGAATAAACTCTGTGACAGATAAAGATGGTAATTATTTTGAAGGCAGCTTGGTGGGTGAAGCTTTTGTCAAGCACTTTGAGAGTTTTATGGGGCAGAGGGTAGCAGTGGAAGCTCTTAGAGATGCTGGTTCTTTGTTTCATACTAAAATTCCTAGTCAACTTGCAGATCATATGGTGAGGGAGGTTACTGATGAGGAGGTGAAGAAAGCTATTTTTGATATTGATATTGACAAGGCTCCTGGTCCTGATGGCTACTCTTCTAAATTCTTTAAGTCTTCATGGTCTGTTGTGGGGCCTGAGGTATGTGCTGCTATTAAAGAGTTTTTTCATAATGGTAGGTTGCTTAATGAAGTCAATGCTACTGTTATTTCCCTTGTTCCTAAGTGCTCCAACCCTAGGAATGTTGCTGATTTTCGTCCCATAGCATGCTGCAATGTGCTTTACAAGTGTATATCTAAGATTATTTGTGAAAGGATTAAGAGTTCTTTGGATGGCATTGTTGATGAATGTCAAAGTGCTTTCATCCCTGGAAGACAGATAAGTGATAATATTCTGTTAACACAAGAGTTATTGAGGAATTATCATAGGAAAGTGGTGGAACCTAGAATAGCTTTAAAAATTGATTTGCAAAAAGCTTATGATACAGTTAATCATGACTTTTTGGAAGCTTGTTTGCACAATTTTGGGTTTCATCCTTGTATGGTATCTTGGATAATGACTTGTATAAGGTCTGCTGCATATTCCATTAATTTGAATGGGGAGGTTCATGGTTACTTTAAGGGTTTAAGGGGGCTGAGACAGGGTGATCCCATGTCACCATACCTGTTCACTATTGTAATGCAGGTTCTTAAGTTAATCTTTGACAGGAGGATCAGTGAGAGTGACCAGTTTAAGTATCATTGGAAGTGTGAAAACCTTAAACTTACCATGTATGTTTTGCTGATGACTTGCTTGTGTTTGCTCATGCTGATGTGGCCTCTGTTAGTGTGGTGAAGGCTGCATTAGAAGAGTTTAGTGGGGTTTCAGGTCTCATTCCTAACCTGAGCAAGAGTACCATGTATCTTAGCAATGTTAATGAGGGTGTTCAGAGGAGAATTACTAATCTTTTGCCATTTAAAGTGGGTTCTCTGCCTGTGAGATATTTAGGTGTTCCTTTGCTGTCTAAGAGGTTGTATTCCAAAGATTGTATTGTTCTGGTGGAAAAAGTGAGGAAGAAGCTAAATGATTGGAAGAACAAGTCTCTTTCATTTGCAGGCAGGCTGCAACTCTTAAAATCTGTGTTAGCATCTCTGCAGGTCTATTGGGCTTCAGTTTTTCTTCTTCCTTCAAATATTATTGAAGACATTGAGAGGCTTATGAATAGGTTTCTCTGGAGTCATGCTGATTCTGCTAAGGGTAAGGTTAGAGTCTCTTGGGAAAATGTGTGTCTTCCTAAATATCAGGGGGGATTGGGAATAAAATCTTTGAGAATAAAGAATAAAGCTCTGCTGACTAGACACATTTGGAGCCTTATCTCTGGTAAGGACACCATTTGGACTAGGTGGATTAAAGAGTATAAGCTGAAGGGTGGTAGTTTTTGGGGGTTTAGAAAGGTTGAAGGGTCCTGTTGGAGCTGGAAGAGTCTTTTGGATAACAGAGCTGAAATCTGGCCTCATTGTTTACAATGTATAGGGGATGGTAGATCTACATCTATATGGTATGACAATTGGTGTCCTCTTAGCCCTTTATCTATGTTCATATCTCCTAGGGAAATTCACAGGGTTGGGTTAAGCTTAACTTCTTCTGTTTCTGATGTTGTGGGACCTAATGGTTGGTTATGCCCAGAGGAATGGAGGTGGAAATTCCCTTGTCTTTTCTCCCTTTCCCCTCCTTGTATTACTGAGGGCAAACCTGATATTACTTTTTGGAAAACTAAAAATGAAACCCTTGAATCCTTTGCTACAAGTACTGTATTTGATGACCTCTGCCCTTCTAAACCTGAGGCCCTTGGTCTAAAGTCATTTGGTTTAGCCAAGCTATCCCTAGGCATTCTTTCATCCTTTGGTTGGCTGTTCAGGGGAGGCTTATGACCCAAGACAGGTTGTTTAATTGGGATGTTCAAGGAGACATGAAGTGTGTATTCTGTGATCTGGTTAGAGACAATCATGAGCACTTGTTCTTCCAATGTGCTTATCCTCAGTCTGTGTGGGATACTTTGAAGAGAGAGGCTAATCTTGAGAATCATCCTAGTCATATGGTGGAGTGCATTTCTGAGCTGGCTGAAACTTCAAAAGGAAATTCCATCAAAAGTGTTATTCAGAGACTTATGGTAGCTGCTATGGTATACTTTGTTTGGCAGGAAAGAAATCTCAGATTGTTTCAGAAGAAATTCAGAACTGTGGATGATCTATGCAAGCTTATTCAAGAGACTGTTAGATTGAAGTTGTTGGGGTTGAAGATTAAGGCCTCAAAGAATAGCATTCAACTGAGCAGGAGATGGGGTTTCAAGGTGGTATGGAAGGATTCTTCAAAACAGGTATGACAATGTTTTTATCTTACTTATTAGTAGTTAGTTTAGTTAGTTTTGTTTGGGTAGGGTGGAATTTGGTTTGGGCTAATTTAGAGGGTGGCTTGTTGCCAAGGGGAAATACTGTTATGAGAGTATTAACTTCTAAGAATATGGTAAATATGGTTAAAAGGATATTGGGTTGGGTTAATGTGATCTTAATAATATGGTTTTCTCTTGACTGGTTGGAAAGATCTATTTTTGGGCAGGGAGGGTGTATGGGAACTTTGGGGGTGTTAAGGTGTTCTTTTCAGCTCTGGGTAGAGATCTTGCATGGTTCTTACCATGCTTCCTCCTGTTCTGGCTTCCTTGTCTTACATATGGTTGTCTGGTTTTTCTGTTTTTTATTATTAAAATGGAGTCTTGTTCTGTTGATTCTTTGTCCTGTGTACAGGGCTGGGATCAATTCTGCTTTTGGTTGTGGGGTTTTAGGATTGTATGGTCTTGGGATAAGACATAACCTGGGAGATATAAGGATGGAACAAGGTCATATTAATAGGATTCTGTTCTTATTATGTGTCTTTTCTTGCTTTTAGATCCAGATATGACCTTGAAACCTTAAATGTTTGTTTCTTCTTAAGCCTTTTTTTGTTTTTGAGTCTTGAGTCTGTTTACTCCACTTGGAGTGGGGGTGGGGGGTATTTTGGGAATCAAGGAGTTATGAGGAGCTGGAATAAGCCTTGGGTAGATAAACCTAGATGTAGTTCCTTCCCTGATGTTGTGAAAAGGTGTGTCTTTCATACACCTATTTGGTTGTTCTTGTGTTTAAACCTTAGGGATTTAGGACAAAGCAGCCATATTTGTACATTATTTACAATATGGTATGCCTTTACCTTAGCCTGGTGGGATTTAGGTATGAGTATGCAGGAGATTTGCATTAACCATGGAGAGATAAGGAGGCAATGTTCTTCTGTGTTTAGGTCATTATTTCCCCTTCTTTCTTTATTATGGTGTTTTTTATTGCTTTTTAGATCCATACAGAGGAACATGAACCCTGTTCTTATAAGTGTGAGTTTTGGTGTTAAGCTGTGTGAGTTGTTTGAGCATTTGCTCTGGGGTGGGGGGTTAACTATGGGTTTTGGTGGCATCTGGAGACTTAAAAAACGATGGGTAGAGATCCTGTTTCATTTCTTTCCTGTTCTCTTTCTATTTTGTTTTTTGCTTACTTGTTTGTTTTTTATTCTGTGGGAGGGGGGTGGGCTTATTGAACATATATGGGGGTCCCTGTGCAGAGACTTTGGTCCATTCTTGACACTCTGGTACAGGTCTGCGTTATTTGATTGGTGGTTAGGATATTTGAGACTCATGGGGAGTTTAAACAAGGGAGTTATAAGGCTGGACTATGCTGTTGGTTTTAGGACACTATATTTTCTTTATTTTTTGTTTCTAGCACCAGCCAGCAGCATGGGAACCCTATTAATCTTCTTGGTATTTTTTCATGGCCTGTTTTCTTGTTTTTACATTCTTGAGTCTGTTGAGTCAGTCCCACTTGGGATTAGTTTGGGATGGGTTATCTTGGGTTGGGTTGATATTCTGAGCAGAGGCAGGGTTCAGTTGAGAGGTATGGTTGAGAAGGGGAAATTTCTAACAGATGGTAGTTATTGGAAGCAGCTGTGGGCATTTAGTTATAGAGATTTAAGTAAGGGTAATATGGTCATTTTTATCAGCTTAAGACCTTGGTTGGTATGGACTGCATGGGATCAGGGGGTTAAAAGGATGGTTGTCATTGATGGTATGCTCTTTGGATGGAGTGGGTTAAATGTGGGGTTAAGGAATGGAATGCAGCTGAGGTTGAGGATGTTATTATGGGTCAAATGGTTTAGTCAAACTAGGGGGTTAGATGTCTGGTTATTAGAGGTTATTTTTGTGAGCTGGGGGGGTAAGATATACATGAATGGAGCTGAGTTGCAAATATCAGGAAGATGTTTAAGTGAGGGACAGGACCTGTACTTGAAGAAGGTTGTACAGCCTAGGGAGGTATGCTTTAACTTGATTCTTAAGTGGTTTTATATGTTTGTTTATGTTTTGACAGTTTGGTATAGGAAGACTAATAGGCTTGCTGTGCTTACTAATGCCACTACTCTGGTGGAGGTTTATAAAGATTATGAGTCCAGTTTAGTTCTTTTAGTTGCAGTTAGTTTAAAACTGCTTTTGTCCTTGATAGTTCCTATTCAAGGCAAAATTCTATATGCCATAGGCTGGTTGTACAAGAATACTAAAAGGATGTATTATCTTAATGGTGCCACTACACTGGTGGAAGTTTTGAAAGGCCATGGGATGATCACATTCCTTTTAGGTGCTTTTAATAGCCTGTATTATTGGCATCTGATTGAAGCTTTTTATGGTGGATATTGGAATTCTTGTATACCATATTGGTTGGATGCTGTTTATTTTCTATGGTAGGAGAATGAGCTGGGAATGGAGCAGTTGTGTTACTTTGTTTTGCAAAAGGATTAAATGTCTAGTGGATAAAGTCTGGGTTTTATACATTTGTAATCATGGATTGGAATGGTTGATTTGGATTAGATTTTGTAGGCCTAGTGTTATCTTTAGTTATGGGATTTTTCCTGGCCTGGATTGGTTGTTAAGGGGTGGCTTGTTATTAGGCCGAATGCTTGGATGTGGTATTGGGCTTCTTGTGGTGTGGATATCTTGTTGGGAGATTGGAGTTATGGTTAAGTGGGCTGCTGATTTTGGGCTAAATGGATGCATTAGGAGAGTCCAAGATGGGAAGTATGAGACATTATGGTGGTGGGCTAAGGGGTTGCAATGGTTAGGATGGATTGATTGTGTTTTTGGGCTGAGTGTGTTGATTACAAGTGGGCCGGGAGACAACTGGTATAGCCTGGATGTTTTATATTTGAAGAATGATGCTATTGGGCTTTATGTTCTTGGGTTAACGTATAGAGGTAATAGGTATTTGGCTGTTGGGCCTAATAGGTGGATGGAGGATAAATGGACGGTTCTGGAGTGGGCTGGCATGGACTGGGCCTGGATTGGATGCTGCTTTTGGATTTGGCTGTATTTGATGGGCATTTGCTGGGCTTATAATATTATGTCTTGGGCTTAGGTATTATGTTAGAGTAGCCCGTTTTTGATTTCCTAGTTTGTTTATTTTTGTTTTTTGGGCTAACTTTAGGCCTTGGGTCCATGTCCCGGGTCTTGGTTAGTTCTTGTTTGTAATTTCTTTTTTATCAATAAATGTTTGCCGGGGTGTTCCCTTTTCCCAAAAAAACCCTAAACCCTAAACCCTAAACCCTAACCCCCTAAACCCCTAAACCCTAAACCCTAAAACCCTAAACCCTAAAACCCTAAAACCCTAAACCCTAAAACCCTAAACCCTAAACCCTAAACCCTAAACCCTAAACCCTAAACCCTAAACCCTAAACCCTAAACCCTAGACCCTAGACCCTAGACCCTAGACCCTAGACCCTAGACCCTGAACCCTAGACCCTGAACCCTGAACCCTGAACCCTGAACCCTGAACCCTGAACCCTGAACCCTGAACCCTGAACCCTGAACCCTAAACCCTAAACCCTAAACCCTAAACCCTAAACCCTAAACCCTAAACCCTAAACCCTAAACCATAAACCCTAAACCCTAAACCCTGAACCCTGAACCCTGAACCCTGAACCATGAACCCTAAACCCTGAACCCTGAACCCTAAACCCTAAACCCTAAACCCTAAACCCTAAACCCTGAACCCTAAACCCTAAACCCTAAACCCTAAACCCTGAACCCTGAACCCTGAACCCTAAACCCTAAACCCTGAACCCTGAACCCTGAACCCTAAACCCTAAAGGAGGTTTAGGCTTGTTTGTGCTCAGGGGGAGCTTACACCAGGGAGATATAAGGCTGGACCATGCTGCTATTAGTAGGACATTATTTCTCTGTTCTTATTTTTCTTTTTAGATCTGCATAGTAGCATGGAAACCCTCTTCAATGCTTTGGTATTCTTTTCTAAACCTTTTTCTTGCTTTTTTCTTCTTCTTGAGTCTAATGAGTCTGTTCCACTTGGGACTTTTGTTGGGGTATGGTTATTGGGCTGGGTTAAAATCAGTTGGAGAGGATTGCATAAGGGTTGTGGGGTATGTAATTATGCTTGCAGGCTTATAGGTCCAGAAGATAGTTATTACTATGGGGTATTTGATCAAGGCTATAAGGTTGTGACTTGTTGTTGTGTGTGTAAGAGCTGGAGTGGTGGAGTGGACGTTTTGATGAGTATTGTTGATAGTAGTAAGGAGGCTCAGGGGATGGGGTGGTATAACTGTTCTGTGTTCCTTTGTAACTTGCTGAAAACAATTGAATGGTGTAGATTGCTGGATAAGAGCTGTAAGGGTAGAATGGTCTTTTGGGTTTAAAACTGGTAAACTGCTTGGATGTGGGATAGTTTGCAATCTTAAAACAGTGAAATGGGTCAGAGTGTGCAAGATTCTTATGGATTGTTGGGATAGCAGGATGCAGTGTCTGTGGTATGTATTTTCTTGGTTATCTGTTTTTCATTGTGTTATGAGAATGGAGATCAATAGCTTTAATATGTCTAGTAAAGCCACTACACTGGTGGAAGTCTTTAAAGATTACAGGCATGATTGGAGTTTATTGATTGCAGTTTATGCTATCTTACTACTGCTTATGGTCTTGATACTTAGTATTAAGATTATAGTCCATTGTCTCATTTTATGGTGTGTTTGGATAGCTTTGGAGATGATTCAGCCTTTGATTTGGATGTATGGGATATTTAATTGCTCAAAATTTGGTCTGAATCATGCCCATTTAGCTGCAAATGGATATGTGTTTCATTTGCCTCTTCAGGTTAGGTGTTGGAGATTCTGGGAGATCCATACATACTTGTCTTATTATTGGTTTTTTAGTGTGATGTGTTTACAAGGAATGTTAGTTAAATGGCTAAGACAGCAGGTTATTGAATGGTGGTATAGAAGGCTGTGGTATGGGTTTGATTACAATGATTTTATGATTATTGGGCTTGTTTTGAGTTGGAATGAAGTGGGCTTGACTGGATTAATGGAGCGGGTTGGGGGCTATATAGAATGGTCTAAAAGGAGTAGAGTATTTACTAGATTATGGGAGATTATGGTTTGTGTTGGGCTTCTTGAATGGGCTAGAAGAGAGGAAAGTAATGGGCTTAGTGATATTAATAGGAGGAGTTCGGATATGGGCTGTTTTAATATGGGATGGATGTTATGGAATTTGGGTCCGATCAGTATGGTTTGGTTATGGTATATGGAGTGGGCTAACTTCTTATTTAGAATGATGGGTATTCAGCGGAGTATAGGGGGCCGATGGGGTTGGATAGGGAGAGCTACCAGATGGGCTTCTGAAGATTGGGCTTTTTATAGTGTTAGCTTGTTTGTGTTGTATGTTAAAAAGCTTTGTTGGGCTTTTAACATTGTGTTGGGCATAGGCTTTTTGTTAGATTAGCCCGGGTTTGTTTTTTGTTTATGGGTCTATCTTTGGATCTTGGGTCTATGTCCCGGGTCTTGGATAGACTTTATCTTGTACTTCTTTTTGATCAATAAATGTTTGCGGGGGATTTTCCCCTTTTTCAAAAAAAAAAAACCCTAAACCCTAAACCCTAAACCCTAAACCCTGAACCCTGAACCCTGAACCCTAAACCCTAAACCCTAAAACCTAAACCCTAAACCCTAAACCCTAAACCCTAAACCCTAAACCCTAAACCCTAAACCCTAAACCCTAAACCCTAAACCCTAAACCCTAAACCCTCTGGCGATTTTGGCGATTTCACTCCCTGCCTTCGTTTTTTCATTTTTTCTTCTGTTTCGTTCAATCTCTTCACAGATTAACGTTACTGTTACATTGATTAATGTTCTAATCAATGATTCCAGTGATGCAAATGGGGATTTCGAATCATTTGGAGGCAAAACCACCGGATCCTGGGATAGGCGATGAAAGCGTTTTGGCGCCAATTTCTACTGATATCGATTCTGAAGCTATTCCGATGCAGATTAACACTTCAATTGATGCGGAATTGATGAGGGATAGCAATTCGATGGCTGATTCTTCAATCAGGATGGTAAGGGTTATCGTTTCGAAGAATTCTGCTAATCCTGTTTTTGCTTGGGTTCCTGATACGATGCCGATACATGAAGAGGTTACTTATACTGCTGAAATTGAAGGTATGCTTATTGATTTCCTGAAGAATATGAATGATAATCCTATTTTTCTTCGGTATATGCAACTGTTCTTATCAAAAGCTCTTCATAGCCATGTGTTTAAAAAGCATTTCTATATGTTGGTTGAGAGTTTGGGGCTAGTATTTGATGAAGGTAGTCTTAATTCAGCTAAGAGTGATGTTTGGTTTGATATGTCCACTGTTAAATGCCTGACTATTGAATTTGAGGGGTTCAAGTCTCAGATTCCTGTGTTCTCTGATAGTGTTAATAGAGAGTTTCATAAGGAGTTTAGTGAATTGTTCAGGATATCAGGCTATGTTAGAGAGACTGTCAGTTTTTTTGAGAAGGATAACTCTGTGCTGAAGGCTCTGTCTGATGCCTTTAAGGATTTCTGGGTTAAGGAATATGGTGGATTCATTGATTTGTCTTTGATGAAGATGGATTATGATTTTACTAGTTGTTTGTCCTCTCACACTTTGGCTGTTAAGTTGAAGAGGAAGATTTTATACAGGGAAAAAGTTCTTTATGACATTCAGAACTGTTTCATTGATGAAACTCCTGATGTGATTAAGAAGGGAGCAGGAAAGAAGTTAAGCCTACTGTTGAAACTGTCCAGGAGTTGGTTGTGACTCCTATGGGAAAGAGGATCATTAGCATTGTTAATAGGAGGAAGGGTGGTGAGAAGGGGATTTTGAAAAGGTTAGGGGAGTTTATTAAGCAGGGGTTTAGGTTGGGAAAGACCACTGAGGATCCTGATTACAGGCCTGACTCTTGTTTCTCTTATGAAACTGTTATAATTGAACAGGATCCTGTGGTTGATATGGAAAAAGATGAGGGTGATTCTGCTACTGTGAAGGAGGTTTCTAATATTAAGGTTGTGGAGGATGTGAAGGCTGGGGACAGAATTGTTAAGAAGGTCTACAATAGAAAGACTATGAAAGATTTGAGAATGGATTTGATCAGGAAAAAGGAAAAGGTGCAGGCTCTGAGCAGGCCCAAGCATCTTAAGAATAAGAACCTTGATTCTGATAATAATCCTTTAGCTAAGTCTGTTCTGAATTCTATTCCTTCAGTGGATAAGATAGTTTTTGATGCTAAAAAGGATGCTACTGGTAAAGCTGTTAGTAATATTGACAAGGTTATTGCTGAAAGATTGCAAGTTATGGAATTAAAGAGGGTGGAAGAGGAGAGGAAGCAACAGGAGGAATTAGAGAAGCAGAAGCTGCTGAAAGATAAGGGGAAAAATGCTACTGAGGCTGGGGAAAAGAAGAATATAAACTCTTATGCTAAGGTGGTTTCAGGAAAAGATAAAGAGAGTATTGTTGGGTCTATTTCATTTGTTGAGCCAACTGTTTTAGAGTCAGGTGAGAAAGTGATTGTTATTAAGAAGGAGGCTGTGGCTGCAGTTAGGGAAAAGTATAAGTTGCATCTATATGGGTATTTTGTGGGTACTGAATGTACTTTGTCTTGGGTTAGATTTCATTTGATGAGGATGTGGAAGATCTATGGGCTTGTGGAAGTTACTACAAATGGGAAAGGTATATTTTATTTTAAGTTTCAAAGTGATAAAGGGCTGAATGATGTTCTAAAAGCTGGACCATGGACAATTAGGTCCATTCCTTTGTGTTTAAAGAAGTGGGAAGTTGGGGTTAATCTTGACAAACCTGAGCCTAAAGCTGTGCCTATCTGGGTTACTGCCAGTGGGATTCCAGATGAACTTTGGAATAAAGAGGGTTTATGTGAGATTGGGAGTTGTTTGGGTAATCCCATTACCTTTGATGCTATCACTATTGATAAATGTCTTAAGGGACAGGTTGCTCAATTTGCTAGAATCTTAGTTGAGATACCTGTGTTGGAGATCTATCCTATATCTGTTCAAGCCATGTATGTGGACGAAAAGAATAATGTTGAAGCAAAGGTGGATATTAAACTTGAGTATACTAAAGTTCCTAGCCACTGCACCTTCTGTAAAGTGTATGGGCATAAGTATGATGATTGTAATGTTAGGGAGTTAACTGAGGAGGAAGCTTTATTGAGGCAGAAGAAATCAGAGGAGAAGAAAGCTGATGTGAATGACCCTAAGAAAGGTGTTCAGTTTGATAATGAGGGGTATTAGGTTGTGGGTAGGAGGTCTGTTTTGAAGCCTGTGGTGAATCAGCATCTTCAACATGGTCAGGGGAATCAGGGGAATGGTAAGAATGGGGCTGGGAAAGAAAACAAGCAGGGGAATTTGAGTATGGGTAACAGCAGGGGTATTTATCAGCAAACAGGAAATCAAGGCAGGGGTAATCAGGGCAATAATGACAGGAAAAAGGGGCCTATGAAAACTCAGGGGAATGAAGGGGGGTATGCTTCTAGGAGACAGGAGTATAGAGTTAAGAATACTGAGGTTAAAGCATCTACTAGTGGGGTTAAGACTATGAATCCTTTTGAAGTCTTGGAGAATCTAACCAGTATGGATGATGTAGAGGGCAGTATGCAGGTGGATGTGGGTAGCAGTTCTGGGAATGAAGCTTCTAAGGAAGCTGATTTGAAGGCTGGAAAACCTGTTCAGCAGAAGATTATTACCAGTTCTCTGGATGACTATTACAAGGGTATTTCTAATCAACAAAAAGAGGAGTTGCTTCAGTACATCAATGAGCAGGAGGTTCCAAAAAGGGAAGTTCGAAATTCTTGGTCCTTTGCTCAAGCTAAATTTTTTACTCTTATGTGTAGTAAGTATGATTTTGTTGCAGGTATGAAGTCTATGGCTGAGGATATGGAAGAAGTGGAAGAGGAGGATTGTGATGCTGCTATGGTCA
Organism: Ambrosia x helenae; assembly: GCA_030844895.1. Taxonomy (NCBI): domain Eukaryota; kingdom Viridiplantae; phylum Streptophyta; class Magnoliopsida; order Asterales; family Asteraceae; genus Ambrosia; species Ambrosia x helenae. The sequence goes on from JAUTDX010000830.1 coordinate 74,194, forward strand.
ATATTGAGGTGCCCATTAATACTTGTTATTCTGATGTAGAGGAGCAGGACTATCTGTGTATGGATAGTTCTGATGCTTTAAATAGTGATCAATGATGAAGGGAATGGTGTGGAATGTGAGAGGGTTGGAGATGAGACAAGGTATGGTTAAGAATCTTATGCAGGATTATGGGTTTTGGTTTTGTGGTCTGTTAGAAACTCACCTTAGAAAAAAGAAAATTAATAAGGTGTGTGATAGTGTGTTTGGTAATTGGAATTGGGTTTCTAATTTAGATAAATGTAGAAACTGGGCTAGAATTGTAGTGGGTTGGGACCCTAGGAAAGTTGATGTTAAGGTTCTGGATAGTACTGATCAGGCTGTCCATTGCTGGATTAGTAGGGTTGGGGAGAGTAAAGGTTTTCATTGTAGTTTTGTTTATGGGCATGTGAGGGGAAAATATAGGAAACCTTTATGGAATGATTTGAAGTGTCATAGATTTGCTGTTAGAAAATCAGCCTTGGATGATGTGGGGTGATTTTAATAGTATTCTGGACTGTAATGAGAGAAATGTGGGACCTTCTACTATTGATAACTCTATACAACAGTTTAGGGATTGTGTCAATGAGTTGGAAATGGTGGATATTAATAGTTCTGGGCTCTTTTATACTTGGAATAAGTCTCCTGGTAACCATATGGGCATAATGAAAAAGTTGGATAGAGTTATGGGAAATCAGCAGTTTCTTGAACAGTTTTTAAAAGGTGAATGTGGAGTTTTTGCCGTTTTATACCTCTGATCATAGTCCTGCTGTTATCAGTTTTGATGATGGGAAGGAGTTTAGGAAAAAGCATTTTAGATTCCTGAACTACTTGACTAGGAAAACTGATTTTGCTGAAGTGGTTAAGAAGCAATGGGATAAAAGGGTTGAGGGGTTCAAGATGTTTTCAGTTGCAACCAAACTGAAAATGCTCAAGAAGCCTTTAAGAATGTTGAATTTCCAGCAAGGTAACTTATTTGTGAGGTCTCAGAAGCTGAAATGTGAGCTGGAGAGAGTTCGGAAAGAAGTGGATAAGGATCTCATAATAAGGAGTTGAGAGATGAGGAGGGTGTGTATCTTAAGGCTCTTAAAGATGCCTTGATTGATGAACATTTGTTCCTTAAGCAGCAGGCTAAAGTTCAGTGGTTAAATGAGGGAGATGAGAATACTAGATATTTTCATAACTGTGTTAGGGAAAGGAAAGCTCAAAGCAGAATTGTTGAGGTGGTGGATCTTCAGGGTAACAGATTTGTTGGTAAAGCTGTTGGGGATGCTTTTGTGGGGCATTTTAAAAGTATTCTAGGTACTAATGCTGAAGTGCAGGAGTTTGAAGATCCTGTTAGTCTATTTGATAAACAAATTAAAAGAGAGGATGCTGAGTTCATGGTTAGACCTGTTACAAATGCTGAGATTAAGGCTGCTTTATGTGATATAGATGATGATAAGGCTCCTGGGCCTGATGGATATACTTCTAAATTCTTTAAAGCTGCTTGGGGATGGTTGGGGATGATGTTTGTGAAGGGGTGCAGGAGTTTTTTAGAACTGGAAAGTTACTCAAAGAAATTAACTCTACAAGTATTTCTTTGGTCCCTAAAGTGACTAAACCAGGTTTGTTGCTGATTTTAGACCTATTGCTTGTTGTAATGTGATCTATAAATGCATTAGTAAGGTCTTGTGTAACAGAATTAAAAACTGTTTAGCTAGTGTGGTTGATGCTAATCAAAGTGCTTTCATCCCTGGTAGACAGATAGGGGATAATGTTCTTTTAGCCCAAGAGCTGGTTAGGAATTATCACAGGAAGAGTGGAGAGCCTAGAACTGCTTTTAAGATTGATATTCAAAAGGCTTATGATACTGTTAATCATGGTTTTTTGAGGAGTAGCCTTAGGCTGTTTGGTTTCCCTGAGAAGATGGTTCATTGGATAATGGAATGTGTTACTACTGCTTCCTTTTCTATCAACTGCAATGGCCAATTGCAGGGGTATTTTAAGGGTATGAGGGGTCTTAGGCAGGGTGACCCTCTATCTCCTTATTTGTTTACTTTAGTCATGGAGGTTCTAAATCTGACTGTTAAAAGGGCCATTAAGAGAAATCCTGATTTTCAGTTTCATTGGAGATGTTCTGAATTGAAGATAACTCACCTATGTTTTGCTGATGATCTCATGATGTTTTGCCATGCTGATAGAAGATCTGTGGAAATTTTAAAGGTGGCTCTTGAAGAATTCAGTAATCTGTCAGGTTGTTTCCTAATCTCAACAAAAGTACTACTTTCTATGGTAATGTGCTTCCACATGTTAAGAGAGATTTGGATACTATTATGCCTTTTGCTGTTGGCAAACTGCCTGTTAGATACCTGGGTGTGCCTTTGATTTCTAATAGATTGTATGCTAAGGATTGTTTGATTTTGATTGAGAAGGTAAAGAAAAGGTTAAATAGCTGGAAAAATAAAAAACTGTCCTTTGCTGGGAGGGTTCAGTTGGTCAAATCTGTTGTCAGTTCTCTTAGTATATATTGGTCTTCTATGTTTATCCTGCCTGCCAATATTACTGATGATCTTGAAAGGCTTATGAATAATTTTATATGGGCTCAAGATGTTAAAGCCAAGGGAAAGGTCAGGATAAGGTGGGTGGATGTTTGTAGAGAAAAGAAATTTGGAGGGTTGGGTATTAAGTCCTTAAGGGTCATGAATAGAGCTCTTATTTCTAAGCATGTTTGGAATCTTCTATCTGGTAAGGAGTCTATTTGGACAGAATGGATCAGAACTTTTCTTGTTAAGGATAGAAACTTTTGGGATATAAAGCCTATGGATGGTTGTAGTTGGAGTTGGAGAAAGATTTTGCAGGTTAGGCCTTTTTATCAGGCATCACTTTTTCACTGAGATAGGAAATGGGCAACAGGCTAGTGTCTGGCATGATTACTGGAATGAAATTGGTCCCTGGATGCCTTCATTACCCATAGGGATATTTATATGGCAGGCTTTAGTAATCAAAGTGTTGTGGCTGATATGATTAAAGAAGGGCAATGGAAGTGGCCAAATGAGTGGAGAGATAAATTTCCTGCCTTGTTTTCCATTCCTGTCCCTGCTATTGATCCTCTAAGAAGGATACTATGAGATGGAAGAATATGAAAGGTGATTGTGGGGATTTTTTTTACCAGGAAGCATATAAAGACATGAGGGGGGTTCATGATGAAGTTGGGTGGGATAAATTTATTTGGTCCACTCTAGAATTCCTAGACACTCAACTACTTTGTGGATGGCCATTCAAAATAAATTGCTGACACAGGACAGGTTGGATAGGTGGAATGATGGGCAGGATTTGAAGTGTTCTATGTGTAAGAGGGTCCAAGATAGTCACAGTCACTTGTTTTTTCCAGTGTAAATTTGCTGCTGAGGTATGGGCCAAGATTAAAAGTAAGGCTAAGTTGCAGGATGCCCCTTCATCCTGGAGGTTGTTGAAAGATTACATTTCTCAAATGCCTTGCAATAGAAACATTTGGAATGTGATCAGAAAATTGGTGATTGGGGCTTCTATATACTATGTGTGGCAAGAAAGAAATTTAAGGATGTTTCAGGGGCAAAATAGTAGTGTGATGATATGGTAAAGCTGATTTTTGAGACTGTGAGGATGAAACTTATGAGCTGCAAAATTAAATTTCTCCTCAGGTCCAAGAAGCTGATGGTATTTGGAGATTTATCCCTGCTGTTGCTAATGATGCAGGTATCTAATCTGTTGTTTGGATTGGGGTGGGAGAATGTGGTATGGGGTGGCATTATTTTGTTCTGTATTGCTTCTTTGGGGGTGTGCTTGGGTTGGGTTCTTGCTGGTGTTGGGTGGTTTTTTCAGCTTTATGGGGTAGTCTTCTGGCTCTATGAGTCATCCTTTTCTTTCTTCTTTATTTTCTGTCCTGGTTTTTTCTTTTTTTCTTATTTAGCAGGGAGGGGTTAAGGGTTGGTATTCTGTTAGTCCTTCTGTTCTTCTTTGAACATAGGGCTGATCCTGTGCTGAGTATTTGGTGGTTAGGATTTTTATGGCTTGGAGTAAGCCTTGAACCTGGAGTGTTACGGATGGACTTAACTCATGGGTGTAGGATTGTTTTCTCCCCTTTCATTTTTTATATTTCTAGAACCTCCCATGGGTTAAGAAACCTTTATTTGTTGAGCCTTGTTCTTTTTTGGTTTTCTGGGTCAGTGTCTGTTCCCTGTTGGTCTCATTTTGTGGGAATGGGGGGGTTATTTTGGGAACTTGCAGGAATAAGGTGCACTAAAAAGCTGAGGGTAGAGATCTGGGTCTTTGATCCTTCTGGGATTTTAAATCCTTTCTTTTTCTTCTTTTTTATGGGATATGGGTGGTTTGGTTTGGGCTATCCTTTGGCTTCATTTTTCACATATGAATTTGAAGCTGATTCTGCTTTGTTGGAATGGGTTTTAGGATCTTTGTGGCTTGGGATAAGCCTTAACCATGGAGAGATAAGGATGGTAGTGGCCAATGGGTGTAGGACATTAACTTCCACCCCTAATTTTATATTTTTTAGATCTTCACATTGGCCACAAACCCTGGTATTATACTGTTTTCTTTCTATACCTTTTCTTGTTTTTACATATTTGAGTCTTTTGTGTCAGTCTTTATGGGATGGGTTTATTAAGGGTTGGGTTCCTATTAGAGTTTGGTGTACTACTATTTCGTGGGTAGAGATCTGGGCTTTTAGTCCTCCTTTTGTTTCCTTTCTTTTGGGGGTGGGATGGACTTGGTTTGGGATTCTATTGATTCTGCTCTTCACATCAGAAGAGGGAATTGATTCTGCCTGTTTGAGTAAGGGATTAGGTTATGTATGGCTTGGAGTAAGCCCTCACCTTGGAGAGATAAGGTTGGATCTGGCCAATGGGTGTAGGACATTAACCTCCTCCCTCACTTTTGCATTTTTTAGTACTTCACATTGGCCAGGAACCCTTTCTGTTTTATGTTTCTTTTCTAAGCCTTTTCTTGCTTTTTTCTTATTGAGTCTTTTGTGTCAGTCCTTTTGGGGAGGGTTCTTTATGGGTTGGGTTAACCTTTTGGGGCATTTAGTTGGCAGGAATTGATATTATCAGGCTTATGGTTCTATACACTGAAGGGTGGAGTTATGTGATCAAAAAGTTGAGGGATAGCTTGAATAAGGGAAGGTGTATTGCTGTTTGTTTTCTGACCAGCAGCAGGCTTAAAGATGGAAGGAGCATGCTAAGGAATATTAATAGATGCTGGGCTAAAGTTCAAGGGTTTAGAGATGCTACTGGATGTATGTTGTTTGTTGAGTTCAGGTTAGAAGTTATTATATGTGTGTTCTTAGAAGCCTGTGCTGTGGTGTTTTTTAGCTGGTTTATGGTGCTTTTGTTGGTTTATGGCCTAGTTTGATGACAAGGGGTATTTTTGTATTAATGTTGCCATTTCTTTGATGGAAGTTTCTAAAGAACATGAGTACAAAAGATACTTTCTTGTTGCAGTTTGTTTCTTGCTGCTGCTTTTAGCTTGTGCAGTTCCTGTTCAAGTTAAAATTCAAACTGGTTGCCTTAAGATTTTTAGGAATACTAGGGGCATTTGGGGGTGGCAGGGTGTCCTTGTTTTTTATGTCTTATATTCTTGCCCTCTAGTTACTATTGATGGTGTGGTTCAATGGTGTTTGATGGCTAGTTTGCTAACTAGTGTCAAAATTCCTAGAAATCCTATTATGATGGTTTTAAGGATAGGGCTGGTGTTGGTTACTCATAGAATGGTGGCTGGCTTATTGAGAGGTGTTATATGGACCGAATTTTTATGGGTGGAAAGCTTTAGGGAGTTCATAAGAAGGCTGAAGGTTTGCATTAGAATGGTTATTTGGAATGGGTTATTTTGTAAAGTTAATAGTAATGGGTTCAGGTTGTTGTTTTATAGTTGAAAAATGGATTGAGTTTTTTTAGAGATATAATGATCAGTAGTAAAGGCATGGATTATAGGCATGGATTTATTTGGTTTGGACAGGTTTGTAGGGCTTATGGATGGGTTATGTTTAGTTTTTTGTATGTTGGGCCTGGAAATCTTAATAGTATTTGGAATTGTAGTTGGGCTGGAGTTATAAGGGGCCGAGGCATTGAGGTGGAAGGTGGAGGTAATAAAGTGTTGAGTTTTAAAGAGGGAAGTAGATTTGCTGGGCTACGGGTCTTTCTTGGGCTGTTTTTTGGATTATGGTGTCTTTTGACCTGGGCCGGTTATGTTGTTGATGGGTTTTGGTGTACCTGGGATATTTTCATGGGGCTGGTTAGATATTGGGCTTGCAGGAGTATATATATGATCTTTGGGTATCTGCTGGAGTGGAATAGAGATGGCTTTGTTTGGATCATAATTTGGGCCTCTTGGTTTATTGGGCTGAATGAAGCTTGGGCTTGGATTTCGATGGTTTTGAAGGCTGAAGACTATATGGACTGTTTCAGAAGTAGAAGATCTTGGGCTGGTCTTTGGATGTTTTGTGGGCCGAGTTTTTGTTTGTATTGTTTTATCTTATTGTTAGGCCTAAACGGAGGTTTTTTAATATTTGGGGGTTTGTCCCAAATTTTATAAACCTCTAAAATACTCTTTGTAATATTTTTTGTTTTATAAAATTTTGTCGGGGTGTTGTCCCCTTTACCCAAAAAAAAAAAAAAAAAAAAAACCCTAAACCCTAAACCCTAAACCCTAAAACCCTATGGATTTTCATTTGCTCAATTTTTTTTCTCTCTCTAACTTTCTCTCTCTAGAATTCTCTCTATCCGTCTCCTTCTTTTCTGCCGTCTTCTTCTTGTTTCTTCCAATGAATCCATCATTTAGTGGTAACATCCCACTAAATAAACCTCCTGATCCATCCCATCCCCATGATTCTTCTGATTTCCCTCCTCTCGTGGCGTCCAAACAGTCTCCATATTCACTTCGGTCAAAAGCGAATGAAGGCAGGCTACTGGATTCGAATCCTTCACTCCAAAATGGTGGAAAATCTGTGATTAACCTCCATCTTGATGATTTTGAAGCAGAGAAAAGCAGCGTCCAAAGCTGCTGAAGTGGGTAGCGGTCAAGATTTGGACCTTAACCAAGCCAGATCCACCTTTGTATCCACCCTTGGTCGATGGGCTCAGAGGATTGCGGATGGTAATAATCATGAGGAGGGTTTATTTGTGACGAAAAGCAGGAAATGGAGTCTCCCTTGCTACCAAACCAGCCGTCAATCAGGGTATTACCTCTGTCTCGAACCCGAATTTATCTAATTGCTGCCTTAATACTTCCGATGTTAGGTTTTTTTCCCCTGTTGGGTCGGAGGTTAGTGGTGATTGTGCGGAAGTTAACATGGCTGCTGCTTTTGAGTCGGTTGACAGCCCTCATTCTAGCCATTCCAGGTCCTGTTCCTGACATTACTATGAGGGACTCAACCGCTGGCATCCATACTGAACCTGTGGTTGTGGATAGTCATGAGCCGGTTACAATTTTAGGGCCAAACCAAGGGTATGACAGGGAAGGGGCTGGTATTGATATTCCTAGAGTTATTCAGGTCAACAGGGTTCATGCTAATCTTGGGAGGGGCACATTTGCTGACCAAATCAGAAAGAATAATGAAGATGAAGATACTCGTCTAGAATACATCCCCCGAGTGTCTCATCGGATGGGAAAAAGCAAGTTATTATCTCAACAGAAGACCTAAGGTATTCTGCTAAGAACTTTGCTCTACATTTATATGGTTATTTCCTTGGAACCTCCATGGATTTTAAGGTTGTAAACTCTTGTTTCCATCGGCTATGGAGGGCTTTTGATTTAGATGTTATATCTAAGAGTGCCGCTGGTTACTATTTTTTTCAAATTTAAGAGTGAAAAAAGTTTGAATGAAGCTCTTGAGAATGGCCCTTGGATGGTTAACAATGTCCCCATTTTTCTTAGTAAATGGGAACCGGGGATTTGTCTTGAAAAAATTGAGCCAAAGGTTGTTCCGTTGTGGGTTACTGTGCATCATGTCCCCCTAGAGTTGTGGACTGGGAAAGGATTAAGTAAAAATTCTGAGCGGTATTGGTTACCCTCTTCTTATGGACCGTGTTACAAAGGAGAGATGTGCTAGCAAAACCGGTAAAAATAGGCTACGCGAGAGTTTTGGTTGATGTCCCCTCGGATAGAGAGCTTCCAAGTGAAATTGAGTTGGTGTACCCGATGGTGAATAATAGACCCTCTCGTGTTGTTAACCTTAGTATCAGTTACCAATGGAAACCTGCACTGTGTAATAACTGTCAGGTTTTCGGTCATACGACTAAGCTGTGTAAAAAACTTGAGATTTCGGAAAATGAGGTTGGGCCGAATGCCACTTCGGCTAACCAATCAAATGAGTCCCCACCCCAACAGGTTCAGCCGAGTGTTATTCATGCGACCATAGAGGAAAATGAGTTTACTACAGTGAAAAAGGAAGAACAACAGCAGCAAAAACAAGGCCAAAGGGAAACAAACAGTCCAGGTTCAGACCCGGGCAGTGGACAAAATAGCTCAGAATAAGTCGAGTGGTAGTACCCCCCCCTACCTGTCCTGTTTCGGGTTCAAAGCCAGCTGCAAATAAGGCTCATCAGCTCCTGTGGTGAGCACTGCTGGAACCAGCAGGGACAAGCGGGGCAGAACAAAGGAAACTCGGGTTTTAATTTTTCTCGTGCAGTGAATGGCCCAATGACTCGTTCTCAAGTGGGGGTGGTAAGTCGTCGTCTACAAATTTGGATGCTGCTGCAGTTGCTACAGGGAACAGATTTTCGATTCTGGATTTGGAAAAAAAGCGTTAAACAGTCTAAGCTGGTTGAAAGTGCTGCTGAGTACCCAACAGATCCTTTCAATCAGGGCACATTTTCAGATTCGTGTAACCAGGTGCAGCACTTCTAACACCAGTACAAAGGGTCGAGTCCTTCCTAAGTGGAACACTTCTATGCCGAATACCGATTCTCAACAGGTTGAGTCGGATGAAGACATGGAGGAGTCGGATGATGATAATGGTTACGATTATGGCATCTCTCAAGCCCAGAGAGATGCCATCTTATGTCGCCTTAAATCGAAAACACAAGCTGTCCGAAAAGAAGATATGGACGAATGGGAACCTGGTGAGTATGATTATTTTTATGACAAATGCCAAGAGCTTGGTTTGGACCCAGATTTCTGTATTGAAAATGTGGGCATGGATAATAGTGGCACGGCTCGGTTTTTTTAACAAACTCATGCGAGACCCGGTCGTGGCAAAACCTCCAAAACATAAGTAAGTATGGATAGTGTCCTTATTTTCCTTCTGTTTAGTTGGTTGGGGCTTTGGTTTAAATTTATAGTCTTTGGTTGGTGGTGGATTATCATCCTTGCTGCTGTCGATAACTTGCTGTGGTATTTTTTGGATTATTGGGCTGTTTATTGCTTATCTGGTTCAGCCGAGAAGCTTTTTGTGGATGTATATCGGTAGGATTTATTACGTGGCATTTCCAGCCTTAAATTTGTTGGGGCCGGTCCACAAGTCCCCTGTTCTGTATACTCCAGTCACTGGTTTGGGCCTTGGTTATTATGTGTTGGGCCTGGACTCCTTTGTTGGTAGAGCTACTCAGCTGAAGGCCCATGTTGGGTTTCAAAGGTGTTGGGATGTGATGCGCTGACTTCTTTGAAGGCCCACTTTGGGTTTTTAGTTTTGCTATGTTTTTTTAGTGGTTTATTTCTTGTTGTAGCCGTGTTGTTTAGCGTTTTTCTTGTTTGTTTGTGGTAGAGATGTATATCCCACCTACTAGGTCATATGTGGTGTAGTAGGTGTCTTATGTATTTCTCATCTCGAGGTTCCCGAAGCCTGTTTCGGGGGTGTCCTCATTTAGGAGTTTCGGGGGGTATGCCCCCTTAAAACCTGTACAAATCACCTTTTGGGATTAATATATTTGCCGGGCAATGCCCATTACCCAAAAAAAAACCCTAAACCCTAAACCTAAACCCTAAACCCTAAACCCTAAACCCTTCTTCTTCGGCTGGGCCTTCGGTTTTAAATGAGGGAGACTTTCCTCCTTTGGCGGCCCAACCCAAACCAAAAAAGGGAGCTTCTAGGGGCCCGACTAAACCACAACTCAAATCCGTTATTGTGTCGAATGCTTTTTCGGTGTTGAATGAGATTGATGATCAAGATATGGTTCGAGAGGATGTGAAAAATGCCGAGGTGGGACATATTGATGGTCATTACGATGAAATAAATAAAATGTGGGACTATGAGAAACTTGAGGTTGACACATATTATGCGTCAAAGATCCTTCCTCCTTATGACATTTTTTCGAAGTGGTCAAAAGCGCAACTTGCATACATGTCTAGTTTGGGAAAGAATGCTAATGTGGCGAATGCTGAAGTTAAAACTGAAGTTCCACAACAGGAGGATGAGGAGGATGTTGAGTCAGAGACGGATGCCACCGCTGAATTTATGAAGAATGATATTAGCTAGTTTATGTTTCTATTTTTAGCTATGTATGTCGTTTCTTTTCTTAGTGCTTCTCCTGTTTTGGTTTGTCCTGACAGGATTGCACTTTTGTTTGTAATCTCGGTTTAGTTAATAATATTTGCCTGGGTACCGTCCCCTTTCCCAAAAAAAAAAAACCCTAAACCCTAAACCCTAAACCCTAAACCCTAAACCCTAAACCCTAAACCCTAAACCCTAAACCCTAAACCCTAAACCCTAAACCCCAAACCCCAAACCCTAACCCTAAACCCTAAACCCTAAACCCAATCCAAAAACTATTCCCCTATGGGTCACTGTACATGATGTTCCTATGGAACTATGGACCAAAAGGGGTATGAGCATCATGTTTAGCGGCGTGGGAGAACCATTGTTAATGGACAGGGTCACACAAGCTAGAGTGGCAAGCAAATCAGGCAAAATGGGTTATGCTCGTGTCCTAGTGAATGCAAAAGTTGAGTTAAACTACCCGAATGAGGTTGAGGGTAGAGTACCCTAATAGACCGAATGGTGAGAACCGAGTTGGTGTTTTAAAAGCCTCGTACCAATGGAACCCCCAAATCTGTGACCATTGTATGTTTTCGGCCACTCCACCAAATTATGTAAACTAAGGCCTAGAACAGAAGCTGAACTGGCTGCTATAATGCAAAATATGTGACAAAGTCGGTTTCAAAAGCAGCTAATAAGGAGCAAAATAGGGCTGCGAGAAAAGAAGATGTGGTTAAATCTAGTGATGCGAGTAAGGCGACCATTGTTAATGAAGTAGCCAATAACAAAACAGATGATGGATATACGCAGGTCATTGGTAAAAACAAACAGGTCCAGCAGGCGTGGAAAGGTACCCCGGCAAGTCAGCAGCAGCCTGCAAAAACTCAGAATCCGGGTGTTCAAAATGTGAAGACAGGCCCTATGACGGGTGGGAATGGCTCGCAAAAGGTGAAACTAGCGGGGCAGGAAAATCAGCGTCGGGTTTTAATTTTGCGCGTGCTATCCAGGGTGCAAATAATAAGAAATCAAGTAATGTGAAAGCGCCTCAAAAAATCTGCTGTGCAACAATCTAACCCTCTTTGTAATAACCGATTCTCTGTGTTGGATCTGGAAGCGTCAGCTAGAACGAATACCTTGGTTGGGGACCTGATAGATTTATGTCCAGAGGCCAGTGGCATTGGTGAAATCTGCACCGTGAACAGGCAACAAGTTATCGATCCAGGACGGATTACCCCGAGGTGGCCAAAGCCTAAGCCGTCTACCGTATGGTGGAGACCATGTTGAATAACATCATTGAGTACTCAGACTCGGAATACTCTGACAAAGATATGACATCACCGAGGAGCAACGCCGCACTATACGCAGAGCTATAGTTAAAAACAGCTGTGTTAAACATGAGGTTACTACTAATTGGTCGCAAGGCGAGTGGAATATTTCAGGGACCAATGCGACATTCTTGGGCTTGATCCGGATCACCTTATAGAAAATGTGGGGTGAAGATATGAGCGGTACGGCTCAATTTTTTACTCGTCAAATGAATTTGGGGAAGCATTTTGACCCGGTTGTGGCTCGACCCTATCCTCGCAAATAATCATGTCTGTGCTCAGTTTGTATCGGTGGTGGTTGGGTGGGATGTTTTGATGTTGCTGCTGTCTTTTGGCCTGCTGTTTTTTGTTAAAAAGCTTCTTATTTTCGGGTCTTACTCTATCCTTCTTTTTGGAAAATATATTCGAGTTGGCTGGTTATAATTCGATCTGGTTTTGGGTCGTTGGGAGCAGCCTGGTATGTTTTGGGAGGAGCAGGTTTATTTGTTTGGATTAATACTTGGCCTGTTGGGCCTTTCTGTCCAGCCGAGTAAACAGGTTCAAAGGATGAACAGGCCCAAAGGATGTTCAGGCCCATCTCCTTTCGTCACCCACTGAAGCAATCTTAGGAGGAAATCGCTCTCCAAACCAAAAACAGGGTTTTAACAAAAAAATCCAGGGTCTTCTTGGTAACATACAAGGAGAGCTGTGTCGGCTTCCCCTGAAGATGAGGAATTAGCTCGATTGAGGGCTGCTCATGTTGCACACGACACTAAGCTTATGCAAGAAGCAGGTGGTTACTCTTATTGCTCGAAAACCAAGAATCATCGAACGAGTAGTGTGCAGATTGCTGGGTTTCGAGGTGTTAAGAAGCCGAAAAAAATATTCGCTATAATCCTATGCTATCAGACCTAAGGGTGAAGGAGTTTGTAGATGGAACCCCTAAAAGAAAGGATCCGGATGCTATGGAGTATGGGAACAGGGGATATGGAAGCTGAGTATAGTGACCAGCAACATGTGGAAGTGGCTAGTGAATCGATGAAGTTAGCATGGGTGATTTGGAAGGCACAACTCCTAACGACAACAACCGTATGCAAAATGCTGTGGTGAATGACCAGCCTATGGTGGAAGTACAAGACCAGGAGGCTTCGTCTGCTGAGGCACAGGGTCATGTTAATGTGTGGCAGCTGGAACCAATGAAGGGCCTAACCTTTGCTGAGAAAATTAAACAAAACAACTCTTCGGGTTCCATCAAACTGAAGTATATTCCTCCGATTATCACCCCCGAAGGTAAATCTCGTATTGTCCCGACTAGTGAAGATTTGCTTGTTTCGGCTAAGGTGTATGCTCGTCATTTGTATGGGTATTTCCTAGGCTCGTCCATGGATTTTAATGTTGTTAATAGATGTTTTAACTAATCTATGGAAGTCGTTTGATCTTGCGGAAGTGTCAAAAAGTAGCACAGGGTATTACTACTTTAAGTTTTATAGTGACCATGGCCTAAACCAAGTTATTGAGAATGGTCCTTGGATGGTCAATCAAGTCCCTATAGTGCTCAATAAATGGGAACCGGGAGTAAATCTCGAAAAAATAGAACCTGCCACAATCCATCTGTGGGTAACAGCCCACAATGTTCCCCTAGAATTGTGGACGGACACAGGTATGAGCCAAATTTTTCAGTGCTGTTGGTAACCCTTTATTGTTAGATCAAACCACTGAAAACCGGGTTCTAGCGCAGAAGAGTAAACTGGGATATGCTCGTATGTTAGTTGAGGCGAAAGCAACGTTGAAACTCCCTAGTGAAGTGGAAATTGAGTACCCAGCAGGCCCAAACAGGGTTGCTCGGATTGGTACAATGCAACTCTCTTACCAATGGAAGCCTCCTTTATGCGACCATTGTGTTGTATTTGGACATTCTACAAAATTGTGCAGCATTAGACCAAGGACAGAAGAGGAATTAGTGAGGGAAGCTAAGAAGAATGAACAGGTTCAGAAGCCAACTGTTGTTACCAAACAGATGGAAAAGAAAGCAGACGAATTTATCCAAGTCACCCGAAAGAAAAACCAGGCCCGTAAGGAAGTGAAGGGTAAGAACGTGATGCAGGGTATGAGGAACCAGGGTGGTGCCTCGGGTGTTTTATCTAAAGCTGCCACTAATTTGAATTCTAATGGTGGGAACGGGATGCCAATGTCCAATCAGCATGTGTCAGCGGCTGCAAACAACCAGAATACAGCCACTGAACGGGTGGAAATGGGACCCAAAAAGGGGAAACGAGTAGGCCAGGTAAATCAGGTTCGAGTTTTAACTTTGCTCGGGGCAGTCCAAGGCGGTTCAAAGCCTGTTTCGAAGCCTAAAACAGTCCCTATGCAACAAGTCACTCCTGTGTTAAAAAATAAATTTTCAGTTTTGGATTTGGAGGCGACTGCTAGAACGAACAATCTGGTTGGGGATCCTGTTGATTTATACCCGGACAGGGGTGGCATTGAGGAGGTTTGTACTGTAAATAGGCAACAAGTTATTGACCCAGGCCGAATTATACCCCATTGGAATGAGCCGAAGCAAACTAATGGGATGGTAGAGGACATGTTGAACAACATTATTGAGTACTCGGATTCGGAATGTTCAGACAATAATTATGATTATGGCATTACCGAAGAACAACGCCGCACAATTCGGAGGGCCATTGTCAAGAACAAATGTGTTAAATATGAGGTGAGCGTAAATTGGTCGGAGGGGGAAAGAGAGTATTTTTGGGATCAATGTGATGCTCTTGGGATAGAAGGGGACATGCTCATTGAAAACGTCGAAGAAGATCTTAGTGGTACGGCTCAGTTCCTAACCCGTCAAATGAATTTGGGTAGGTCCTTTGACCCGGTTGTTGCCCGTCCACAGCCCGTAAGTGATCATGTCTGCGGTCAGTTTATGTGGTCTGGTTGTTGGGTTTAGTTTTCTGTTGTTTCTGGTTTGTTTTAGTCCCGTTTCTGGTAAACGTTTGCTTCTTTTTGGGTGTTACTCGCTCCTCCTTTTCGGTAAATCCCATGTTGTTGGGTCAGTTTTTAATCTGGTCGGACAAGGGGTATTATGGTCTGATTCAGGTGCTGTTTCGATAGGTGTTTTTTTTTGCTGGTCTGGTGTTTTTGCCTTGGTTTGGTTTTACTTTCGTTGGTGTCCTTGAGTTGCGTTTTTTGGAGCCTAGATGGGATCATATTGTTGTGGGTTTTGATTGTCTGTTGGGCCTCTCCTTCCAGCGAGTATACAAGCCCATAAAATGGTGTTATGTCTTTGTTTGTCTGGTTCTGCTGCTGGCTGACTGTTTTGGGCCGCCTGGCCCAAGTTCTGAGCTGAGCTGCTACTGTGTTTCGCTGTTATGATGGCCCTTTTTGGGTGTGTTGTCTCCTAGCTTTTGGGCTTTAGCTTATTTTTAGATAGTTTAGTCTAGTTGGTGTGGAAGTTGTATTGTTTTTTATTTGTTTCGTTTGTATTTTGGTAGAAAATATATGTCGCCTACTAGGTTGAGTAGAGATGTAGTAGGATGGGTATATTTTCTCTTATAGAGGTTCCCGAAGTCTGTTTCGGGGGTGTCCTCTTTTAGGAGTTCTCGGGGGAATGCCCCCTTAAAACCTTTACAATCACCTTTTGGGATTAATATATTTGCCGGGCAATGCCCATTACCCAAAAAAAAAACCCTAAACCCTAAACCCTGAATGGGGCCCTTATCGTCTGTGTATGGGCTGCTTTGGGCCAGCTCTCTGTCCGTATGAGCAGACCGCTTGGGGGGATCCCAATCAGCCAGGTTTCTCGGCCCAGACCAGGTGGGGCAACCCACTGCCAGGCCCATGAGAAAGAGGAGAAGGCCCAATCTCATGCATTGGGTGTTGAAGATCACGTTGTTGTGGCTCATTATTTTTTGGTTATATTCCGGGCTAGCAATAATTATGTGACCCTAAATACTTGTATTATGTCCCGTACTTGGACTTGGGGATTTTCTTTTGTGGGTTGGGGGTTCCCGGGCCAAACGAAATGTAAGTGCAACTGGGTAACCATCTTTTGTAGGTCGTGTGTGATACTAAAACCGGCCTTGTAAAATAATAGGTGGCATAGATCTAACTTAGTAGGGAGGTGTAACCTCATTAGGCGTTCTTGTACTCACCCGAAAGTGGGGTGTGTGGTCTCATATTTTTGGTCCCCTAGGTTAGTTGTGGGGACGTTGCGGGGGAATGCCCCCCATGATGGTGTAAATTTTGGTGTTGATTTATAATACTTTTGCCGGGCTATGCCCTTTACCCAAAAAAAAAAAAAAAAAAAAACCCTAAACCCTAAACCCGAAAGGACCCTCTATTAGAGGAAAGCATATTATCTTGGACCATGTTGCAACAAAAGGACAATCCACTAATAGCCGATGGTGGCTATTGACCTGCGGTCTGTTTGGTGTTGTTACTTCATCAGCAACTGGCTGTGTTGCTCGATGAAAAGGTGATAAGACAAGTCATCTTTTTGACTTAGGATACTTCTGCCTTTTGAACCGTTGTAGCTTTCAACCCTTTAAGCACTGTTCTTCGATATCGTTTGTTCTTTTTGCTTTGAGCTACCCACGTCATCAGCCCCCCAAGTCAGGAGGTTTTGTAGCGCAGCTAGAAAGCTTCTGACTGTTTGCTTAGTTTGGTTTTTGCTTGAAGGGTTCGATGGTTCGCTGTGTTTCGGGCGGTTATTACTTAGCAGTTTTTAATTGTGATTAGACTGCTGATGTGACATGTGGCAGTCGTACAGCTGTTTTTACTGCATTTCATAATTGCAGTTATTTAAATAAAATAACCGTTTTGTTTTCTTCTTTTTAACCTTTGAATTCATTATTTTTACTTTACTCTTTTCTCTTTCCAACATTTTTCTCTCTGTCAAGCACCCATCCGATTAGGGTTTTGTTCCTTCGATCACAGCAGGTTTGTCTTCTTCCTTTATATTTTTGTTTCCGGATCATCCTTTGAAGCGCTATGGGTGCTAAAAAGGACATGGCCATCACTTTTTCCTCCCTTTCTCAAAAGGAGGTGGAGTCGTTTTGTGCTGAATGGGATATAGACTTGTCGTTTAATCCCGTTGCTCCTAGTAAGAAGCTTGCTGTGTCTGACTGTCCTTCTGGGTCTGTTGCTCTGTATTGTCGTCATTTTGAGTTCTAAAACCTTCGTCATCCATTCTCCATGTTTTTATTGAATGTTCTCGAGTATTATAGGGTTTCTCTGGTCAGATTCATCCCATGGTGTTTGGTCGTATTCTGCATTTTGAATGCCTGTGTAGAGCTTTAGGGTATGATCCTACTCTGTTAATGTTCAGGCGGTTCTTCCGTCTTGCTAAGAATGGTGACTGGTTCACCTTCGAGGGATCGTCAGTAGAAACTAACTTGCTTTCTTCCCATGTCACAACCGTTGGTTAATGGAAAACTAGATTCTTTTGGGTTTCTGCCTCTATCTTTCCTTATAAACCCGTGTGGAGACATCCTGAGGCATTCTTAATTTGTGCTCTGCGCTTCAGAATCAAATGAATCAGAATTGGAAGTTGAAACTGATTCAGGTGATTCAGATATGTTAACAGATGATTCAGCTGTTTCACAAGTTTGATTTTCTGATTCATTAGTGTCAGCCGAATCTGTCTCTGAGACAGATGAGGCCTCATTCACTTCTGAACTATTTGAACATGATTCTGAAACAACTGAGTCACTTTTAGTTTGTGCCATTTTCTTTAAGTACAGCTCTCTAAAGTCTTTCATGTAATCAAACTCATATGGCACATTTGAGTTTGTGGAAACAGTTTCTTCACAATCCTTTTCATCAACTTGTACCGATTCATTTTTAGATTAAGTTTCAGATTCATTTGGTACATCATCTTTCATTACATCAAAAACTCAATCAACCTCTTTATTTTTCTCAAAACTTAAAGTTTCAGTTTGTTTATCAACACTTTGAGGTTTAACAAAAACTTTATCTGAAGATGGCTTTGATTGAGATTTATCTGATTTAGGCTTAGAGATTTTAATTGGAACAGATTCAGGTCTAGTGATCTTAATCTGATCTCTCGATGGTCTGATACTTGGCTCTTCCATTGGAGGACTATATCCTTTAATTGGTAGAGCCAACAACTCTTCGTCTGTCATGGGAAGAGGAATAATTTTCATTGAATGGAGGAGGAACTTCTACAAATCCTAGGCCTTTATTCCTCAATTCCTTTTTAGGTCTGAACTTTAACTGCGTATTGATTATTTTTTCAACCTTCACACTGGAACAATCGAATTTTTTAAAATGAAAATCTGCATTTTCAAATTTTGATTTTAAATCAATCAATTCTGCAGTTAAAGTATCGGACACGCGTCTGAAGTGTAGTAGTGACACTTGTGTTCGCTTACTTCTTAATGCAAGCGCTTGATATCTAGTTGTTGTGCTTCGACCATTTCTTTATAGGACATAAATTTCTGTTTCATGTCCCATGTGGCCATTTTTTTCATATTCAAGATGCTTGTACGCAGAGAGAGTTTCTTCGCTAAACCCTTTAACCTTTAATTTACATTTTCCAGTGCAACAAAAAGCAGATAATAAATCAGAATATACCTCGGTTTCGGAAGGCACATAGTCGTCATCCATCAGTGCCATGAGAGCCATGTAAACTGCATCTTCTGTTATCTTCAATTCTTAAACTTCTGTTGACCAATCCCATCTAGCTCCTTCCTGAACCACCATAGCATTGCTCGGAGTTGAAGCAGATGATCAGTGCGAGTAACTAAAGCCTAAGTGCCTGGAGTGGAGGCAGAAGCAGTAACAGTGGGAACAGTGAAAGCAGTCTCTTTCTTCGGCCAGGTACATTCCCTAGCAAAATGACCAGGTTAATCACAGTTGTAACATCTCATCTTCTTCTTTTCCCACCCCATTATCTTTTTAGGATTCTCCCACATGTTCTTTCCTGTTTTCTTGATGAATTTTGATACTCGATGCACTACCATAGCTATCTGCCAAGTCAGGTTCATCTCTTCTAGGTCGTCCTGATTCACATCATTCAAATCACAGGCTCCAACATCCTTTGAGGTCAATTGACCAGTGAGAAAGGCATTGTAGCAGTTCATAAATCCAGCAAACATCCCCAAATGTTCAGCAAAATCCTTTGGTATGGTGACAGGTGTCTGAGAAGCAACCATTGATGATACCTGTGAGGTGGAGTTGATTGATAGAGTAGCAGTAGCTTCTGATGTAACAGGATTGACTTGATTTGATGATTGAGCAGCCTCAAAAATTGGTGGATATGAAGATCCACTGGCGCGTTCCTTATCCAGTTGAGACATAAGATCATTACTTGATGAGGCCACAACTGCATTGTTGTAGCTTGCAGTATGTGCCTGATAACGTTGCTTATCATCTAAATCATATGACTTGATCAAAGAGATAGTCTTGGACAGAGTTAGTCTTCCCAGGTCTTTTGTTCTTTTAATCAAGGTCACATTTGAGTCCCAGTTTCTCGGCAACGTGTTCAGCAGCTTTTTGTTCATCACCGAATTCTCCACCACCATATCATTTGCCTTCATCTCACTTACAAGAGACACGAAACGTTGAATCTGACTTTCTAGTGTTTCACCAGGAATGTGATTAAAAGCATTGAATTTTTTACTCAACATTTCTCTCCTGCTTTCCTTCATCTCTTCGTTTCCTTCATACAGATTCTCAAGTGCAACCCAGAGTTCTTTGGCAGAAGTTGGATCACGAACTCCAATAGAAACTTCAGGAGACAGTCCCTGATGGAGATAAGCTAAAGCCCTTTCATCAACATCAGTCTTTGCATGATCTTCGTCAGTATACATCCTTTTTGTCTTAATAGCAGTTTCCCTAGTCACATCATTCACCGTATAGGTCATCACACATGGTCCATTTAGAATCGATCTCAGTGCCTTTAGATCCTTTAGATCCTTGATTTTCATGAATTGGATGAATCTGAACTTCCACTCAGAGTATGACATTCCGAGTTGAAGTATAGGAAACTTCTGATGAGTCCCAATGACAAACTCCATTGCCTTGTCAAGTTGTGTAGCCACTAGCAGCTGATCAGCATTCAGTCCATTCATGTTAATCTGATTAACTTGTTCCATTTATGAAAATTAAACTTAAAATTATTAGACAATTAGTTATATTTATTTAAATTTTAGGTCCAATAATTTATCCACAGTCCAATAGTTATCAGTCCAAATATCCAAGAGGTCCAAACAGTCCAGGAATAGGTTTATGATCTGAGAACAGTTAAGCAACTCGAGTACTGAGTAGAATTCGAGAACAATTATGAAACTCGAGAACTAGGCAGAGTCCGAGAATAGAACTGAGGCTCGAGAACAATTGCTTGATTCGAGAACACTTCTCAGACTCGAGAACACATGCCTTATTTGATAATAGTGTTCATATTCGAGAACAGATCTTGACTCGAGAACAGTGTGTAGACTTCGAGAATAGGCTGTGATCCGAGAACGGTGTGCAAGCTCGAGAACAGGTTCCTACTCAGGAACAGTGTGCAAGCTCGAGAACTGGCTGAGACTCAGGAACAGTATGTATGCTCGTGAACAGAAGTTGACTCGGGAACGCCTTCCAAGTGCACTCTCCTTCAAACCTGCCAAGATTAGAAAACAGAATTTTTGAAAAATATGGAAACCTTTTAATTTTTTAAAAGATTGATTGACCGAAAAATTTTGGTTTCCATTTCAACCAGTAACCCGAAATTTTTGTTAACACAAATGCAACTTTGAAACAGATCAAATCAATAGATTGATCGAGATTTGATTAACAAACACTTTGTAAAAGATTGTAAAAAACTTAATTTCAAAGATAATATTGTATATCAATTATCCTGCACAAGGTTGTTAGTTTGTGAAGCATTTATGAATATAATCAAAACTGAAAAATGATAAACACAAAGAAAGACAACCTTTTTCACAGCTATGAAATCTCCTTGCTTGATTTTCGTGTTGGTACCGAACCGAGCCTTCGCAAGACTACTTAGGCTCCGATACCAATTGTAAGTCCAGAATCCTCTCCGGGGTATCAAACACACCCAATCGACTGCGAAAAACAAGATTGAATGTAAGAACCACAAGGAAGAAATGAAAGCCGAATGATTTTATTGCAAAGGTGCACACGACTTCTAAGAGTCGTCCGGTACACCAAGTTCGAGTACAAGAGAGTAAGATAACAATCAAATAGCAAAACCACAAGCAAACCCAAAATGTTCTAGGAACCCCCTACTTATAGTTGCATAGTGACGAAGGCTTGTCGTGTACTCTTATCAAAAGAAATTTATAATGCAACTTCTTAACTTACAACTAATGTAAATAGGGAAGTAGGGTTGTCGAACCACGAGGAATGAGTGGAAAGCTTAAATGTAACTATGCTAGATTTTAATGTCACAATTTTTATAGCTTTTATATTTTTTAACAAGTAATATAAAATTCAGATTTTAAGTGTTTGGTTGAGATCTGTAAACTAACAATAACAAGATTTTGGATTATAACAATATGATTAAAAGAGTAGCTTCCACCCGGGATCCTATTCGTATGTTTTACTGACAAGTTTCTATTGTTGCTCTAAACACTTCCTGTCACGAAGCCTTGGGGTATAGTATTGATATAACAACTAGTGAGCTATTATCAGTCTAGCTATCCCTACGAGAACATAAACCAATCTCCTTATGGTGTCGAAACGAAAGACCACAATTACTAGATTATTTGATTTACGCAAACAAGGTTTAATCAATACACACAAATAGTAAAAGAGCTAGTTTATACAACAATTATAACAACTCAGATACAAACATACAAATAATCACCCGGGGGAAAAGCTACTGTGAACGTTTTAGCTCCGCATCTTGGAGCAGAATGATTCCATGGTTGTGTAGAATGCTTCCATAGTTCCTAGAACTTGATTGTAAGTGAAAATGGTGAAGAATTGGGTTAAAAACCCGTCAAAGAAGTGTCCCTTTGCGAATGCAGGTCCTTCCAGTCTTGTAGAGCTCGTCCATGAAGAAGAGAGTGCGATCTTAGGCTGGAAAGTGAAGCCAGCCTATTTTTCCACTTCGTAACGTTGCCGCGGTACGCGGGAAGGCTTAGAGAATCCTTCCGCGTACCGTGGAGGATATTATAATATTTCTGGACTTAAAACACGCCGCGGACCGCGGAGTGTAACTACATTCCTCCCACGGTCCGCGGGAAGGGTTTGTGTAAGAAACTTTTGTTTTCCGCATCGTTTTCATCCGTTTCTCGCCCCGATTCTCGTTCGGCTCGTATACTCTCGCTTAAGGCTTATAAAATCATCGTTTTAGCATATCCTTCGTCTTCGTTATCATTCTCGTTATTGTAGCTAACTCTAGGGTATTCTACACACAAATAAACACAAAACTAACAAATTAAACTATAAAGATGTGATCCTTTCGGACTCACATCACATAGGGAGGTTCACATACAAAGGCCCAAAGGCCGAAACCCACTTAATCACTAGACCAAAATACCCAAAGTGTCTAATGGGCCAAGACAGACGCAAACATCTAAATTATGGCCCTACATAGGGATCTTTGGTTGCTGGAGTAGGCTTGAACGTTTCTGATATTCAATCTTAACCTTGGCACAAGTCAGGCACTTACTAACATAAGTGGCTATCTCAGCTTTCATGTTCGGCCACCAATAAAGAGTTTTGAGGTCTTGGTACATCTTATCTGAACCAGGATGTACCGAATAACGAGAGGTGTGAGCTTCGTCTAGCATGAGTTGTCTGAGATCCCCAAAGCGTGGAATCCAGACTCGATTCATGAAATACTAAAGACCATCAGACTTCAGTTCCAGGTGCTTATCAGCACCATGCAAAGTCTCAAGCTTGATATTTTCTTCTTTCAAGGCCTCAACCTGGGCTTCATGAATCTTATCAGGAAGATTTGAATGGATAGTGAGTTGTAAAGCTCGCACCCGCTTGGGTTTCGTTTCCTTACGACTAAGGGCATCTGCTACCACGTTAGCTTTCCCTGGATGATATTTTATGGCACAATCGTAGTCATTCAGAAGCTCGACCCATCGACGTTGTCGCATGTTCAACTCCTTTTGATAGAAATATGTTGGAGGCTCTTATAATCAGTAAAGATCGTACACTTCGTTCCATATAGATAGTGCCTCCAAATCTTTAGAGCAAATACCACTACTCCCAGTTCCAAGTCATGAGTGGTGTAATTTTTCTCATGAACCTTCAGTTGACGAGATGCATACGCGGTCACCTTATCACGCTGCATTAATACCCTAGCCCTGGATAGAAGCGTCACAGTACACCACGAAGTCATCTGTACCCTCAGGTAATGATAGAATTGGTGCACTGCAGAGCTTTGTCTTCAACAACTGAAAAGCAGATTTCTTGGGCATCTCCCCACTTGTAAGTAATACCCTTCTGCGTCAAAGAAGTGAGGGGTTGAGCGATCTTTGAGAATCCCTCAATGACTCTGCGATAGTATCCCGCAAGACCAAGAAATTGGCGCACTTCAGTAGGAGTCTTGGGAGCCTCCCATCATTTGATAGCATCTATCTTCGCGGGATCGACATGTATACCAGCCTCAATAACTACATGTCCTAAGAATTGGACTTCCCAAATCCAAAAGTCACACTTAGAGAATTTTGCATACAACTGCTCTTTTCTCAGAAGTTCCAAGATCAGCTGCAGGTGTTGTTCATGCTCTTCCCTACTCTTGGAATAAATTAATATGTCATCCATAAATACTATGACGAATTTGTCCAAATAGGGCTTACACACGCGGTTCATAAGATCCATGAACACCGCGGTGCATTGGTTAGCCTAAATGGCATTACCAAAAACCCATAATGTCCATAGCGAGTTCGAAATGTTGTCTTGGCCACATCCTCCTCTTGGACTCTCAGTTGATGGTATCCTGACCTCAAGTCAATCTTAGAATAGAAACTCGACCCTTGAAGCTAGTCAAACAAGTCATCAATACGGGGTAATGGGTAGCGATTCTTGACAGTCACCTTGTTCAACTTCCAATAGTCGATACACATGCGGAAACTCCCATCCTTCTTCTTAACAAATAGGACTAGGGCTCTCCAAGGTGAAGACAGTTCTTGAAGTTCGCCTGGTGTTAAGCGATATGGTGCGCGTGCAACTGGGCTGCTCCAGGTGCAAGATCAATTTGGAACTCCACTTGAAGAATAGGTGGAAGTCCAGATAGTCCCTCTGGGAATACATCTAGGAAATTACGTACTAAAGTTTTCCTTAATCCTCATATCAACTTCAACTCGAGTTTCAGAAATGTTAGCCAGAATGGGTGGATAGCCCTTTCTAATACACTTCTGGGCTTTCAAAAATGAGATGATACCCACCATGGCACCACCACGATCACCCTGAATAGATAATAGTTCTCCACTGGGAGATGGATACGAACAATCTTCTCCTGACAGAGAATTTCAGCGCGATGCTTGGATAACCAGTACATGCCAACTACGATATCAAAGCTTCCTAGGGTGATGGGTATAAGGTCGATGGCAATTACTTGACCATCTAGCTTGAGCTTACAGTCTCGATGGATGTGGGTTGCCTCAACAAGCTTCCTATCAGCTAACTCTATAGAATGTGGAGAGTCAAGAAGAGTGGGGACTATCCCTAAGAGTTTGCTAAGTTTTAAAGGCATAAATCTAATATTCGCACCGGAATTGAAAAGAACAGCAACAAGATTGTCGTTCACAGACAACATACTTGTCAACACATTTATGTCGTTCTTGGCTTCTCCCGAGCCGATTATGGAAGCTATTCCCCGAGCACCATCGAGATTTTTGTTGCCATTGCTGCTAGTGTAGTTGAGCTCGGGACAGTTCCTATTGAAGTAGGTTTCACTCCCACACCAGGAACAGTCCCTTCCAATACCTCGTCGTTGTTGCTATGCTAGCTACTACTATGGAAGAACTTATTTCTCACACCATCCCACGTTCTCTTGCTATCACCAAAAGCAGAAGATGAAGCACCATGCTTCGGAAAAGTATCATGCTCAACAGTCTCGTCAGTGAGTTTGCGAGCCAGGTGAAAGATTTGTTAGATTCTGGGTAGGTTAGTTGCAGTGACCATACCACAAATCTGTGGGACCAACCCTTTTGGTATGAAGCTCGATCCACTCGTAAGGTAGCTTAAGTGGAGTTGTGCATATAGTAGTTAACTCATGTAGTGTGGTAGTGGAGCATACCTTACCAGATTTGCCTAGGGTAGACGCACATGGAAAGCCCGCCTCTGCCCTTTTCAAACCAGCTAAGTAGTCTAACCTTTCCCCTTCAGTCCTGCTGAAGTTTTTGAGTCTTACAACCCATAAAAGCCTTGAAAATACGCTGGTGGGTTGTTGTTTTGGCATGTGCATTCAAGGAATAAGAAAGTTCAAATGCGGAAGTCAAGGGAAAAGAATGATTTAGCAGAATAGATCTTTACCGGCCTGGAAAGATGCGAGGGCTTCAACCACCCTATCGTTAATCATAAGAACTCAGTCTTATCTAAGTTCATAAATTAAGAGAAAAGAAAAGAAAGAAAAGACAAGCAAGGAAAAGCTAGGAGCCAATCGCCGCCACGCTCTATCGAAATAGTAGAGCCTTCATCCTCACTTTCCATGTGTTCGTCCTGCTCAGGTTCCCCTTCCATTCCTTCTTCTTCCTCTTTCGCGGGCGTCAGTGTTATATGGATCTCAAAACGTACAATTTCCATGTCTAGTCCTGTGTAAGCCAGTTTAGTGGTCAGCTGCGCCACTCGTTCCTCCAATCGTGGCTGTGAGTAAGTTCCGTCTTTCCTTGAGATATTGCACTGCGTCGTATGCTTTGCGTAACTCCCCAAGGGTGTGAGTAACAAGTCATGATCTGGTGTGTTCCCATGAATCTATCATATACTCATGAGAAACAGGGATATGCATGTCATATAATCGCTCGTACTTGGCGTAAATGAACTAGAGTAAGAATAAAATTTTATGTGGGTAACCCAGTCTCGTCTGGGTTTCAAATGAAAGTAAGAGAGATCAAGCAATAAGGGACAGGAATCAATTGTCTCCTTGCTCAGTGAAAAAGGCTGCGTCTCAATATTTGATCTCTCTGAGTTCGATCGGTTTAGCTTCATACTTTAATTCTTCTTTTAGTGGCACGCGACATAGACGTCATGCAGCTTTCCGTGTACGTGCGCAGCAATGCCCGTAAGGGTTCTCTCCTCTTCACCATTGCTGTCCCATCCATGAAGTTTGTTGGGATACTAATCCCAATATTGCGCCACCTGGTGTGACCCTGGTCCTTCAACAGTGACGTGCTTAGAATCATGTGTAGGGCTAGCAGAAACATGTATCCTGAAATCATGTGTTGTAGATATATGTAGCCAAAAGCTAATTGTGCACTTAAGCTGTGAGTGTAACTAATATAGTACTTATGCTATGATGATTATAGACTAGAATGCAATTCCTAGTTCACTATAACCAATGGCTCTGATACCAATCTGTCACACCCTCAAATTTTCACTTGCGGGGTTTTATCGTGAGGCGCATGACATACCTGGATCTCATAGCCATAAGTCACATAAACGACTCTAAATGCCCAAACCATTTAGTTCGTTATTGAAAACCAAGTTTAAAAAGTCAACCAAAAGTTTAAGTAATTGCGGAAGCGAAATCAAAAGCAGTTAAGTAATTTGTATGCGCAAAACAAACGCGCCCAAAACCAAACATAAATAAGTAAATGGCAAAAATAGTTTAAAGTGTTCATAATCCCATGACACATATGATGCATGACCTACTCGTGCTCCAATCTAGCGACCTGCAAAAGCATGCTATCGTGTGTCAACATTAAGTTGGTGAGTTCACAAAGTAAAGTAAAGTAAATGAGTAAAGAAACGCGTAGGTTTCCAAAACCACGTACCCGCTAATTCATCACATGCCAGGGGTAGCTAACCCACTCATGACAACTAAACACATGTAATATCGAACTGCTAAACAACGAGATCCCACAACAGTGAGCAAAGTGCCTTGCATCATTGTCTATCAACAATGATAATATGTTAAGTTATAGTTCACACCCATGCTCCCAGCACGATGTGAGGTTTGTGAAACCTAATAGCGCTATCAACTAATAACCCGCTTGCCAACCAGCAATTCATTCTGTATCTAGAATGACTTCAATGATAGATTTGGTTTAGTTCATCAAGGACCCAAAATTGTGAATTAGTAAAACCCGATTCACCCCGTGAACCAAAGCACCCCAAAACCCAGGATGCAAAAGTAGTCCCAAACCGGACTAGAAAAGTAAGTAATTCCCAACCAGGAATTAACGTACGTGTCTCCAACCATAGACGCATGCTTTCGAGAAAAGTATTGAAACTCACCTTAGGTCGCAAGCTAAAAATCCAAACTTCGCAAATAAGGACGTGCTACTGACTCCCTAAAGCTCTTCAGAATCAAGACCTGAACACCTTCTAACCTTCCTGGATGATGTTCTTGAGCTTTAGCAGGTGTTGGAGGGTTTATTTTTCGTACGGGGGTTGTTATGGACGATTAGGGTTGAGGTTATGAGGTGCATGGGGCTTAAGATTGCTTAAATAGAGGGTTAAATTCGGTTTTGCGCGTCAGTCACCGCCGAACGGCCGTTCAGAAAGAGTGAACGGCCGTTCACTCTTCCTCAGCTCGTTTCGCGCGGTCCAGTCCAATGTGTTGCATGTTTTCTTTGATGTTTTCGTTATTTTGGACCATATCAAGCTTAACCTCATCTATTTAGACCCCAACCATCTTAACGGTTCATCGATTACGATTTTTAATAACATGTTTGGTTTAAATTCACGTAATCACATAACAGTTTACACATAGATTCACAAAAGCACGTAATTGCAATTAATATCAAACAATTAATTCACAATTATCTATTTTCTCAACTCACCAACGTTCGGGGTTCGATACTCGTATGCATAGTTCGGTAATTCACCGAATTACCTCTGTTATGCAGTTACTAGTCTATAACTGTGCAACGTGTGACTCACCTAACTAACCCTAGTTAAGTAGCATACTGTAAATGTAAATAAAGTTAACTAGAGTTTAGTTAAAGTAGGAACCTGAAATGTGGGATGTCACATCATCCCCAAGTTGAAAAGAATTTCGTCCCGAAATTCGGTAAGTAAACAGTAAAGCCAGTGTACAATGTGTGCTTGGTTCCCGGATGTCAAAATAACCATACATATTTTACCTTTAGTCGTGCACCTTGTTCGGAAAATATTGTTGCGAAGCCATGTAATATCATCTCCGGGATCAGATGGAACGGTACTAAGAACTCGACGTGACACAAGAACCTCACCCCAATCAGGGTAAAGTACTTCGGTGGGTTCCTCTTCCTCGGTCGCATCATATTGTGGATCGGGCTCATCCACAAAAGCAAGAATTTGCTTGTTTGGGCAGTCCCGTTTAAGGTGACCCAATCCTTGACATTTAAAGCACCACGGAGCTTTTGACGGCCCCGTCTGAGGACTTGGAATCACAGGTGGGTCGGCTTTGATTGGGCTGACCCGAGGAGCCGATGTTGTTTGGCGTCAGGCCGGTGGAAACTTAGGTCGGCTTAAGTTTGTGAGTGAGTTGTTGTTCAACCCGTAAAGCAAGCCTGCACACATCATAAAAAGAGTAATATTGTTGTAATAATACCACGTCCGCAATATCTTGTCGCATGATACTCAAGAACCGAGCAATAATTTGTTCTTCATCTTCTTCCGCCCCACAACGCATTCGCATGCGTTCAAATTCGCTACTGAGTTCTGCAACTGTTAAGGAACCTTGTTTGAGGTGGTGATAATCCAAATATGCATCTTGCTTGTATGTAACAGTAAGAAACTTGGCTTTCAAAAGGCGTTTCATCTTATCCCATGTTTCGACTTTATGTTTTCCTTCTTGATAACGTTTAGCCTGCACATGATCCCACTACAATGAAGCATGTTTTTTTAATTTAATTGCGACAAGTTTTACCTTGAGGTGGTCGGGGATATCACGAAGATCAAATATACGCTCCACTGTTTGAAGCCAATCCAGAAAATCATCAGGTTGCAACCGGCCTTCGAACTCTGGGATCTCGGTGCAAAGACCCAGGGCTCGTATGTGATCAACCGGCTACAGTGGTTGCACCCGTGGTGACCTAGGTTGTCGATGGGGTGGGGTGCGTTGGTGTTGATGTCAGGGGGCAAAAAAATTGTCAAACCCGTTGCTGCCGTCTTCATATTCCTGCACAATGGACTGCGTTTCTAAGCTTTCTTCCTTCTCATTGTACCTGTCAAAAGGATTAGTTTCCAATTCGTGAACCCGTTGACGGAGGCGTTCGATCTCAGCATCTCGAGGATCGCGTTCTTCATAACCGTTGCCTCCGGTGGCGACTCGACGATTCTGTTGACGACGATTCTGTTGACGACGATCCCTTCCTGACATCCTGAGATTTCTGGGCTTTGGTACCACTTGATGCGGATCCACGAACAATTATAAACCTAGGTGGAACCCAAGCGGCGACGATACTTGGCCAACCAAGTTATCACTTGTCGGAATGTGAGGATCCCGGCCAACCAAGATCAAGAAAACGAAAACCACATTTCTTAATAAAATTCAATAATCATTTATCATCCAATCAAAGATTTTACAAGCTTAAATAGAAACTTAAAAACAATAAACAAGGAAACGATAAATATGGAATGAAAAGATAAAAATAAACCCCAAAAATAAGGTCTAAAAGATAGAAATGAATCTTGAATTAAAACTAATCTCTTCCATGTGTTGGATGGCTTTAACTGACTTGGGTTGGTTCTAGCCACTTTCGGTACCAAGTTTGATGTCGTCATTTACTTGGGTTGGATCCGTATCAGTATCTTTTATTACGAGATTTTTTAAAGAAAAAAATTACACTAAATTAATGAGCGTTTTATTATCTTTCCAACGAGTACCATAGTGTTATATATAAAACGGAAGAAAAAAACACGTGTTCAGATAATTTATTAATCATGTATAGGCAAGTCACTAATTATGTTTAACCAGTAAATATGAATTCTATTTTCAACCAGAGCAGAATAGGTTACTAAAGTTATACATTGTTTTAGGTTAGGTATCAATATTAGTATGTTAGAGTTGTACATTTTTTTAGCCTTTAGGATAAGTATTAGTATTAAAGTTACATTGGAGTTATACATTGTTTTAGATTAGATGTTAGCATTGGAGTTGTAAATTGTTTTAAGTTAGGTATTAATATTAGAGTAGTACACTGTTTTAGGTTAGATGTTAACATTAAAATTATACATTGATAATTGTTTTAAATTAGGTGCTACCTGAAGCTTTCCTGCATATAACTGTAAATCGCATTAGTGTATTTCATATGTAAAATTGATGTGTCATATTAATTTCTCAACCCCAAGACGCTCCGGGGTATAGTCTAGTTATAATATATATGTTGATTAAGACATACCTATGCTGTTATCTACAAATAAACATTTTGCATTCTACTCATGCATGCATCATGAATAATACAACAATCTCTAGAGACGGACAAACATCTTTATTATGCTTCATTAACTGATACGCTGCCTGCATCAACAGATTTTGTTTTCCTAGTACCTTGGTAATTTGACCTCACATGCTGAAAAACAAAACAAAACAAAACAAAATCACTTCAAAATTTTAATTTTAAAATACACAAACAGCATAAATTTGTAATAAAATTATAAACTTTTAACCAATACCTCCAACAAAGACACGTAATAAAAATCTTCCATATGCTGCATAAGAGCAGTCCCATCTCTAATTGACCGGAAAATATTTATTTCAGTGTTCAATATTTTCTCAATCAGTTCTTTCTCGCCTTTCATCTGTCACAAAAAAAAAAAAAAAAGAAAGAAAGAATAAACTATTATTTCATATTTACACGTTAAATAAAAGAATCCAATCCTAATTACCATCTAAGTCATTTTCTACTGTATTTTGAGATCATCTCAAACTAATAACATAACCCTAAAAAAATTAACAGGTATTTAGAGAAAAAGGTATATAATGATGTCATAAACTCCAGCACTTACAAATTCAGTTACAAGAGCATCAGGAGTGGATTCCCCAATAACATCGCCTTCATAACCATCTCCGAGGAGCTCTATATTTTCCTGCAACAAATATTTACTATAATTAGACCAAGAAACTAACAAAGGTGAACACTAAACCTACAAAAGTGAACGCATATATACATGGTTTCAACATGTGGCTTGTTTATTAGATTACTCACCATGGCATTTTGTACATCTCCAGCTGATAGATATATAGGTTGCGCCACATGGCAATAACCCATTAAACGAGGGACAGAAGGAATAATATCTCTGTGATTTACAACTCGCCAGCTGTCTTTAACTTTCTACAGTGCAAAGCAGAAAATGATCATCAAAAAAAGAGAAATTTATGATATGGATAGAGTGAAATAACAATAGAATGTAAAGGGAAGTACAAGGAACAAAATTATCAAATTTAAATCTAATACAGGTGTAATCATGGGCAGCAAGAAGTCAAATCACACAAATGTCGGAAACGAAACTATGAAGGATGTAAATCAAGCAATGCATGTCTTAGTGATCCAAATCACAATAAAGAATCCACCTTACTCCAATGGGCGGTCTAGGCCATTGCCATTTCTATCTTAATTGCTTTCAGCAAGCAGATCACATGCACATGCATAATTTGTGTGATTGCATACAACAAATCAACTTATAAGTTACTACCAAATATGGAAGCAAGTGTGATCAAACCAGAGTTTCAGAAAGGACAGATGGTGCAGAAAAAGTGCAGTAGGAAATCAGATTATGTTCCTTCTTGGTAGTTCACTTAGGAGCATTCCCTTTATCTTTAGTCTTGCATTGCACATCTAATACATTACAGACCTAGGTAGGATAACAAATTAGAAATAGACAGGAAATTACCTGATTATAAGCATCAGCAAATTTTTTGTTACCAACTCTAGGAGATCCAAAATTATACATAGTTACAGAAATAGCCCCACGCCTACAAATATACAAGTAGAATATTACATTATTAAAGGATTAAATTTCCAGTACCATAATACTAAAAACCTGCCACGATCATAGCCTACACAAAGGTTATAATTAGTTTGCCAGTAACTAAATTATGATCCAAACAATAAAGATTAATAATAATAAATAAATAAAGCTTACTTTGCTAATTGAGTGGAAGATAATTCAAGAGCAAGCAAGGTTGCCAGTGCCCCACCTAAACTATGGCCTGTCACATAAACATGCCACTTGGACACCTGATCAGCATCATCCTCCCTGCCATGAAAATATTGTAACTAATATCTACCACCATGGATATCCTTAAATAAAATGAAAAGCTAAAACGGATATCATACCACACAATATAGTTTTTTACAAACCCAAACAGTTTACAAAGAATCTAGAAACAAAAATAGTCCTTTTTAGTTGGACATAAATTGACGTAGTCTCTTTTACAAATTTATATGAACTCACTGATAGCCAATAGCTGCCTTAACGAGTGAGATAATTCTCGTCCTGACTGAATCATATGCACCTAAAAATCCTGAGTGAACCTGAGAATAATAGCACATGATTATATCATACATATGATGGTGTAGAATGTAGATATATCATATGTCATAGAAAAATAACATGTCATGAGTGGCCTCTCCGATGTATGCACACAAAAATTTACACCATCTTGGTGTAAAAAGAGCATATTCTTCTAATATGTCTACACCAAATTATTTTAATGCAAATGTTATTTGGTGTGATATAAAAAGCTATACCAAAAAAAAAAGAACAAAAGAAACTACCCCACTTTCTGTCATGTTTGCAGATAATTCATATATTTGATATTTTGGTGAATGTATAAGAAATGGTCCAAGGAGATACCTGAATTTCTTCCTTAAAATCACCACCAATTCTTTCTGGGTTTAGCCTGCAAAAGATTAAAAAAAATAAAAAAACTAAGAAAAAAAACGATATAACGTCATTTCTTAGGTGGTGATATACAATTAATTACCCAGCAGGAGCAAGCATTAAATCAGTCCGTAAGTCCTTCCATTTAACCTAAATCATCCACCAAATCATGATTTCAAGTATATAAATATAAATAATTTGTTAATAGATCAACTTTTATTGACTGAAAATGACCAACTTGTTCTGTTCCCCTGAAAGCAACCACCAATCTATTCCGTGCTGAATCACGCCAAATTGCCACCTACAATTCTTGGTTAGTTATTTCCTGACAAAACAAATCTTACCAGCAGATAAGAACTAAGTTGACCTGTGTATCAGTGACGGGATTATCCAAGAAACATATTTTTTCAAATTCTGATTTAATAAAACTCGAGTGCCCAAGTGAAGTGGCTAACATAGCCCAAGCTTCCATTGCACTCTCTGCTGTTGAAACAGAGCTCTCATTTCCTCTGCTTTTTTCTCATCTAATACCGGTTTATCAAAAGAAGCTTCCGGGACATTCTCTTCATCCTTGGTATCAGTTTTGGCTAAAAGTCCACCATCTTTGGTCAGCTCAGTAACTGTAGCATTCAAAACCATCAAAGCTCCTAATATAGAATCAGTTTGTTTCAATAAATCTTGTGTGGCCTTTTTGATATCAAGAAATGACGACTGGATATTGCTTATAGTTGAATTTTCAGTAATGTCAGTATTCTTGCTGCTTGGAGTTGCAAGCCCTGATTCTACATAGCTGCTTCTGCAACGGTTTGTGAATGAATTCCAACTTTGCTCAATATGTCAAATCCATCCCATTTAATCTTTTCAGGAGCAGGGAGACCAAGAGTCTTAACAATATTCTGATTAATGGTATTGCCAAAATTCTTCCAGAAGTCTTTGTCTGATTGTGTGCTTTCAGATTCCAGACCATCCTCTTCTGGAACAATATCTGTCTGTTCAATGTCTGACTCAGAGTTCAAATTTGTAGACATTGTAGAATCTTGTAAAGTGTAATTGTCACCATTTGAAGATTCATTTAGGGCATCGTTTATAGACTTTAACTGCCCGAAAGCATACTCAACAAACTGGCGTGCTTGTACAGGTTCTGACCCGATAACTTTTTTTAAAGTAGATTCAAAACCATTATTGCGAAGAAATTCTGCAACAAACGGCAACCTCCACCAGTTCTTTTCTTCCTCAATTGTATCAAAACTCTTATATTTAACCTGAAGCACATTTGATGTTATATGTTTAGCTTATGTGAAACAGACAAATATGGTCCCTGCTCCAAAGTATACCCAACTTCCTTTTTGAGGCAGATGAGATTTATGTAAACATTACATACCTGGAGCTGTAGTTTTCCACCACCTCCCATACCCTCCAATTCAAGTAGCAAGTCATGCGAGTTTCCTGTATGATCTAGAGTTTAGAGGCACTAAACAAAGATTTTTAAAGTAGATGAGATAACATGTAGGCAGTGGATAAATGATTTTTGTTTCTAAAGCGTAGAACAATTAGTAGATAAGATCAAAGGTGCATGTGACTCCAAAAATACAAGGAAGGAAAAAATACCATCACATAGGGACTCCAAAGTGAGACTGGAATTACCCATACGTTTATGGGGGGTCACAAGATTTGCATCCCAAGCCGCAACCTAAAGTATAGCATTTGTGTCATGTATGATATAAGCAAAATAAAGTTGAATGAGAGAATAAGAAGAAATGCATTAGAATAAGTAATAAGAAGATGATGTTGAAGAACCTGAAGATGAGTGGTTGGTGGAAGCTTGATGTACAAGGTGAGTTGTTCATTCCAAGTTGGTTCCTTAGTGCTGACAGAAATTATATAATAAGTTAAGCAAGAAATGAGAAATGGAAGTGAGATAGATACATACCCCCATTTAACCTGGCTTTTAACAATCTGAGTGTCCAATTGCAAGACGACGTAAGGATCACTTGTGTTAAAAATAATATGTTTATAGTGATTCAATCCTTTTGTGTTAGTCTTGTTGGGCTGTTGTTTTTATTATAATTGTTTCAGGTTTATATTTTGGGCTATTACATGGTGGGCTAATTATTGGGCCTCTGGAGTATTTTAGCCCAGTTGTGTTCGAAGTCTTTTATACACCGTTGGATTGTGATCCGTGTAATATCTGATCAATGGCTCAGATTGAAGGAGATTGTGTTAGTTCGTGGAAGCTTCGAATGGCTCTATATAATGTCTCAATCTCTGATTGATTAGGGTTTAGCTCAGATATTCTTGTGTCGTCTCTTTGTATCCTTTGTCTTGTATCGTTCAGATTAGGGTTTGTATACCCAGTCTTTGTATTGTTTCTTTGTAGTTTTCCTTAGTTAGTTGATCTACTGATCTGATTAATCAGTAGATCTCTAACCTTTGTACTGTTTAAAGATCTCTACGATTGTAGAGATCTAGGGTTTGGTTTGGGTACTTTTTGGGTTGGTAAATAATAAGATTTGTCACCTGTTTTTGTCGCTATTTCTTTCTGTTGATTCTTGTACTTTGAATGGTTGTGTTTGTGGTTGAATATTAGTGTAGAATCATAGTTTTTAACATGGTATCAGAGCTGTAGGCTCTGTTATCATTGTCTGGTTTTGGTTCTGGTATCTTCCGCTGTGTATCTGAGCTGTCTAGGTCTAGATCTCACTAAAATTGATATTGTAATGAAGGATCTGATCTAAGTAATAGATCTGGTTCTTCTTGTGTCTTGTGTTTATAGATTTGATCTGGTTGATAGATCTGGTCTATTGTCTTTGTATGTTAGTTGTTATTGTTTACATTGCAGGTTTGGTCAACTATTGTTGGCCTTGTTCTTGGTTGCTGGATTTGGATTGAAAAAACTAGCTTCAATTGCACTCACAGTTCTATACCCTAAGTGAAGGTATAGGCTGTGGGTTTGGCGAAACCCTAACTTGGGTTCCCACTCACTGTGAGATCGTTCTTATCTTGTTTTTTGTTCGTTGTTGTGTCTAGAGCCACTGACCGGGTTAGGGTGGACCGGTATTGGGCATATTATTTGGTGTCTTGTCTGATTTGTTGACTGTTTGTGTTTTGTTTCTTCTTGTTCTTGATATTATTAGTATATATATATATATATAGCTAATAAAGATCTCCTGTGTTAAGATCTGGGTGGGCACCTATGAGTGATGAACCCACTATCTGACCCCTGACACAGCTTCGATCTCCTAGGGTTGTTTTTTTTTTCTTTTTTTCTGTCTTTCGTTTTGATATAATTGTTGTTTCTGATTAGTTGTTTGCTAATCTGTATTGGTTGCTTGTGCATATTGTTTGTCTGTCTTCTTTGTGTGTGATTACTTGTCTCTGTGATCATGAGTGGTTCTGATAATCCAGCTCGTCCAGCTGGTGGTCCCAACAGTGGTGGACAAGGAGATGATCCTAATTCAGGAGCTCTCTTAGTTGGGACCCTGATTAGCAAGTTAGACATAAGTGACCCCTTATATCTGCATCCTAGTGATACTAGCAGTTTGTCTATTATAACAATAAAATTGAAAGGAACTGAGAATTACTCTGTTTGGTCTAACTCTATGAAACTTGCATTACAAGCTAAAAATAAGTTAGGTTTTATAGATGGTTCAACTGCTAGACCATTAGAAGATGAGGTTCTTATGAGACAATGGGATAGGTGTAATTCTGTTGTGCTGTCTTGGTTACTTAATTCTGTTAGTGAGGAACTCTTTCTTGGACAGGTTTTCTCAAAACTAGCCACTGAAGTGTGGATAGATTTGAAGGAAACCTATGACAAAGTGGATGGATCAGTGGTATACAATCTATATCAAAAGATCAATTCACTTAGTCAAAATGGGAGTTCTGTGTCTGAGTATTACCACAAGCTTAATACAATGTGGAAACAGTTTGATTCAATTGTGCAATTACCTTCTTGTAGTTGCCAAGCTGCTAAAGAATTCAATTCTTTTAGTAGTCTGATAAAACTGTTTCAGTTTCTCATGGGTCTGGATGAGATATACCAACCAGTTAGAACAAATTTGTTGACTAGAGATCCTTTACCTGACATTAAAACTGCTTACTCTGTGATCTCAAGGGAAGAGTCACATAGAGGCAGTGGAAATGCAAAGGGAACTAATGTAGCTTTTGTGTCTAAATCTAATCAAAATTTTGAAAATAGAAGGAAAGCTGGTAATAAAGGACCTAATCCAAATTTAAAATGTTCTCACTGTAATATGTTAGGTCATACTGTTGACAGATGTTATGAACTGGTTGGTTATCCACCAGGTTTTAGGAAGAAAAATGTTAGTCAAAATGGTAAGGCTAACATGTCTGCTAATGTGTCTAATAATAAACAATCTTTGTCTAGTTCTACTGGTTTGCCTTTCTCACCTGAACAGATATCAAAGCTTATGAATCTGATCAGTGAAAAAGGAGGAAATGAGACTCAAAACACTAATTCAGGAGGTAATAGTGTGTTTGTTAAAGGGTTTTCATGCATGTCTAGAATTTCAAATCTTGAGAAAATTTTTAAAAATTATTCAAACTGTTCTAGTTTTGTTAAAGCTGCTATAAGTCTTGGTTGGATTACTGATTCAGGTGCCAACCAACACATGACTAGCAGTGAAAAAGAAATGTATAATTGTGTAGATGTGTCTGACTATGATATTCAAGTCAAACACCCAAATGGTACTAGTGCAAAGGTCTCAAAAATAGGAGATATAAAACTAGCTGATGGTGTTGTCTTATATGATGTGTTTCTTGTCCCTGAGTACTGTGTCAATCTTATGTCTGTACATAAGCTTGCCAGGGACAATAAGTTGAGTGTCTTATTTGATGAAGAAAATTGTTTTGTCCAGGATTCCAAGTCCAAGAGAATCCTGGTGACTGGTAAACAAAGTGATGGCCTATATTTTGTAGGAAAGAATGTGAGTGTTAATAGTTCTTGTTTTAGTAGTTTACATGATGCCAATTTGTGGCATAGCAGACTTGGTCATCCCTCAGACCAAGTTCTTGCTGTGTTAAGGAAAGACTTGCACATAGGTCTTAGAGACTCTCAACCTTGTGAGGTATGTCACAAGGCTAAGCAAGTGAGAGTCCCTTTCCCTATTAGTGAACATAAAACCAAACACATTGGTGATCTCATTCACCTTGATGTTTGGGGACCTTATAGGGTCACTAGTAGAGAAGGGTACAAGTACTTTCTGACAGTTGTTGATGATTATTCCAGAACTGTTTGGTGTTATATGTTGAAAAATAAAGGAGAAGTGTTTGAAAACTTAAAAGTGTTTCATGAATTAGTTAAAACACAATTTAAGGTCAGGATTAAAACACTTAGGAGTGATAATGGCACTGAATTTGTAAATCAACAAATGAAATTCTTTTGTGAAAGTAATGGAATAATTCATCAGACAACTTGTGCCTATACTCCTCAGCAGAATGGTCTGGCTGAGAGAAAACATAGGCATCTTCTTAATATGGCAAGATCTTTACTATTTCAAAGTGGTTTACCACTTAGGTTTTGGTCTGATTGTGTATTGACTTCCACTTATTTGATTAACAGGATTCCCTCTTCAGTTTTACTAGGTAAGAGTCCCTATGAGTTGGTCTATGGGTTTCCCCCCACTCTTAGTCACATTAAAAATTTTGGTTGTCTATGTTTTAATACAATTTTAAATAATTCTGACAAATTGTCTATCAGGTCTGAAAAATGTGTTTTAATAGGGTACTCAAATTTTAAAAAGGGTTATAAACTATGGAATCTTGAGTCTAAATCTGTTGAGTATTCTAGGGATGTAAAATTTTATGAAGAAATTTTTCCTTTCAAACAATTGCCTGAAACTGTTACTTCAGGTAATGATGTGCATCATTTAAATTTTTTTGATTGTTTTGAGTCAAGTGAAACTGTTTTTCAAAATGTGACTGAAAATGAAAAATTTCCCAATGATGAAGGGGGAAACAGTGATACTCAGGATGGTTCAACTAGTCTGCAACCAGGAAATCCTCCCAGGACTGCTGGGGGGGTAGACTCTGGTCAGCAGCCTATCAGTCCTGGTTATAGGACTCCTGGTAGGGCAGACCAGGATGTTGAATCTCCATATGAAGAGTACAATCCACCTGAGGGAACAAGTAGTACTGTTAGGAGATCTGATAGGATTTCTAATATGCCTAGAAAATTTAATGAATATGTAGTTGAGGGAAAGGTTAAGTATGGTGTTGAAAGGGTAGTTAATTACTCTAATTTGTCTGTTGATAATTTTTGTTTTGTATCAAGTCTTAATAAGACTTATGAACCCACTTCATATTCAGAAGCCTCAAAAGACCCAAAGTGGGTTGAGGCTATGAATCTTGAAATGGAAGCTTTGTATAGGAATAAGACTTGGGAACTTACTGAGTTACCCAAGGGTAGGAAACCTATTGGCTGTAAATGGGTTTATAAAATCAAGTACAAAGCTAATGGTGAGGTTGAGAGATATAAAGCAAGACTTGTTGCTAAAGGTTATAATCAGAGAGAGGGTATTGATTTTGGTGAAACTTTTTCACCTGTTGTGAAAATGGTTACTGTCAGGTGTGTCTTGAGTCTTGCTGTCCAGAATAACTGGGAATTGTTCCAGTTGGACATAAACAATGCTTTTCTTTATGGTACCATTACTGAGGATGTTTATATGGTACCTCCAGAAGGGTATTGTTCACCTAATGATAGTAAAGTGTGTAAGTTGATAAAATCACTTTATGGGCTGAAACAAGCTCCCAGGAAGTGGAATGAAAAACTTACAAAAGTATTAATTGATATTGGTTTTCATCAAAGTGTGTGTGATCATTCTTTATTTGTTAAGTCTGTTGACAATATGTTTATAGTATTGTTAGTGTATGTTGATGACATTGTTATAACTGGAAACAATGTTAAAGAAATTGAGAAGGTTAAACAGTTTCTTAGTAAAAGTTTTCAAATTAAAGACTTAGGAAAACTTAAATATTTCCTAGGAATAGAAGTCTTATATGAAAATAACACTCTTTGTCTCTCACAAAGAAAATATTGTCTTGAGTTGCTAAGTGAATTTGGATACTTAGGGTGTAAACCAGTAAATACACCTATTGAATTAAGTCATATTGTTTCCAGTAAAACTGGAAAGAATGGGACTGTATTAGAAAATATTAATGGGTTTCAAAAGTTGATAGGGAAATTGATCTATTTGTCTATCACTAGGCCAGACATAAGTTATGCTGTGCAGTTTTTGAGTCAATTCATGCATAAACCCACTAAGGGTCATTTGCAGATTGCTCTTAGACTTCTTAGATATCTTAAATTGTCTCCTGGTAAGGGAATTCAGTTTAAGAAGTCTGAGCAGTTTGAGTTAACAGCTTATGTTGACTCAGACTGGGCCAAGTGTTTGATAACCAGAAAATCAGTTACTGGTTATTGTATATTTCTTGGTGGTTCTTTGGTTTCCTGGAAAAGCAAGAAGCAAAGCACCATTGCCAGGTCAACTGCAGAGGCAGAATACCGAGCAATGTGTTCTGCTACTTGTGAAGTTATGTGGATAATTAATGTTCTGAAGGAGTTACATATAGATTGTAAACTCCCTGTGAAACTTAACTGTGATAGTAAGGCTGCAATCTCTATTGCAGCAAATCCTGTATTCCATGAACGTACTAAACATTTTGAGATTGATTTGCATTTTATCAGAGAAAAAATCTCTAATGGTATAATTGAAACTGTTAAAGTTGGATCTGAGGAACAGATAGCTGATGTTTTGACTAAAGGATTAAATGGGTCAAAACATGAGCAGTTTTGTTTGTTACTTGGATTGGTTGATCTGTTTCAAAAGGCTTGAATCAAGGGGGCATGTTAAAAATAATATGTTTATAGTGATTCAATCCTTTTGTGTTAGTCTTGTTGGGCTGTTGTTTTTATTATAATTGTTTCAGGTTTATATTTTGGGCTATTACATGGTGGGCTAAT
The DNA here is from genome assembly GCA_030844895.1 of Ambrosia x helenae. Lineage (NCBI taxonomy): Eukaryota > Viridiplantae > Streptophyta > Magnoliopsida > Asterales > Asteraceae > Ambrosia > Ambrosia x helenae. Next base: position 114,908 of record JAUTDX010000830.1, read on the forward strand.
TATTGGGCCTCTGGAGTATTTTAGCCCAGTTGTGTTCGAAGTCTTTTATACACCGTTGGATTGTGATCCGTGTAATATCTGATCAATGGCTCAGATTGAAGGAGATTGTGTTAGTTCGTGGAAGCTTCGAATGGCTCTATATAATGTCTCAATCTCTGATTGATTAGGGTTTAGCTCAGATATTCTTGTGTCGTCTCTTTGTATCCTTTGTCTTGTATCGTTCAGATTAGGGTTTGTATACCCAGTCTTTGTATTGTTTCTTTGTAGTTTTCCTTAGTTAGTTGATCTACTGATCTGATTAATCAGTAGATCTCTAACCTTTGTACTGTTTAAAGATCTCTACGATTGTAGAGATCTAGGGTTTGGTTTGGGTACTTTTTGGGTTGGTAAATAATAAGATTTGTCACCTGTTTTTGTCGCTATTTCTTTCTGTTGATTCTTGTACTTTGAATGGTTGTGTTTGTGGTTGAATATTAGTGTAGAATCATAGTTTTTAACAACTTGTCCCCTGAAAGAAATTCAGAAATTAAGAAATAAGAAAAGGGAATTGGAAAGTATGAAATGGGGAATGAATTATTTACCCAAGGATCCATGGCGGGAAAATCAAAACCCTTGGTGAGGGTAATCAACAACTGGCCATCATAAATCTCACGGAGAAACGACTGTGAAAGAATGAGTGTCCGGCAACCAGCAGCATCTACCTCACTATTATTATTATTATTATTATCCTAATATATGTATATAAAGAAACAAATGAGTATAGTCTAGGAAAGGAAAAGGAAGGAAGGAAGGATTAATAAAGTTACCGGAGTTGTATAGGCTTCAAATGCGAATCCGGCGAGAACGACAGCCAGATTAATATCAAAGGGAGGCCGTTCCCGTTCAATCTCCGACACGTAAGAATTACTACTACTACTGCTGCTGCCTGAGCAGAAGAAGAATCCATGTCTTCCACTTCTTCTTCTTCTTGAAATTGAAAGCCTCAGCTTCAACGGTGCAATCAAATTAAGGTTTCCAGAAAAGGGGAATGTATTATTATTAGGAGTAGAAAGCAAGTGGAAGTGACAGCCAGGTCTGTAATAGTAGGATTGAAGATTGACAGCCGCCATTATTCAATTCAATTCAATTGGAGGGAGGGATGGATGGATAAGAAACAATCCTAATGGAACCGGAGGTGGCAAATTCACCCAGATGATCCTCTGTAAAAGGCAACATATGAAATCCACAACAATAAAGAGGTAACAACGTGAAACAAACAGGCATAGGCCTAAGGGGCTGCAAGTGAACCCCGCCACGACATGTAAATGTTAACAAACACACACCAAAGAAAGATAAAATCAAACTAGATAGCAGCAGAATTCATTAAAATAAAGGCTATTAAAACTATGATTTACCCAAAATCACCAACGGAACCACAAAATGAGGGATATTACATAAAGTGAAGATAGATAAAAATGAACAAAAGATAGAATATATTTATCATTAAATCAATGAAACTAACTAATAATAATAGGCAGGCAGGCAGCATCTATCAATTCATTCATTGTTTATTGTTTATAAAACACACAATTCAATTCAGCTAAATCAGTATTATTGACAAGAGATTGAAAACTAACCGATTATTATAATTGAATGAGAGACAGAGGGAAGAAGTTTCAGTGTGTTTGTGTGTGTGTGCGTGACCACCCAAGTCCCAACTCAACTCGCATGGAAAGATAATGGTAAATTCTAATTCTAGGAACTACACACTTCCATTTTTATTTTATTTTATTTTTTTATACACTTTTCACACTTTCCTTTTTTCCCAATATACTTCACTTAAATTAAAACTAGCGCGCTCTCTATAAATACATTTATATATAGGAAAATTCCAAAAATAGTCCTATGTTTACATCGTTTTTCAGTGTCTGTCTTTTAACTTCAAAATTGATGAGGATAATTCTTTATATTGTAAAATCGTCAACCACCCTTCTTCACCCTCACATCACTGTCAAACACTACTCTCTTTTCACGGTTAGTGTGTCCTTACGTTGCTGTTTTTCTGTTCGTCTTACTGGCTTTCTTTTATTGAAATCCTAAATAAAACTAAAGGGTTATGGTACCAAAATTAACGATACCATATCAAAATCAACCCATTCTTTCCTACTACAAGAAGTCAGGACATAAGAAGAAAGAAGAATAATTGATTATACAACTACAACCAACCAACATGAACCTGCACCCATTACCATGACGCTGGTTCTCCCACCCGTTTTACGTCAACGGACTACCATGCGTCCACAATGCAATGGATGAATGTACCCCCATCCATTTTACGTCAGCGGACTACTATGTGTCCACAATGCAATGGACCCATGTCCTCCCGCTCGTTTTACGTCAGCGCCAAGCCTGACACATAACGAAGCTTCTTAAGCAAGACAAACAAGCTTCGTCGACACAAATAAAAGATACCTTTTAGGGCAGCATCAAGACACACACCCCAGGGCAGGCCTGCCCTGGACAACTGTTCCAGACGCAACAGGCTGCCCGTCAGAGTCCTCAACCAATCAAAGGTCGTGTCTGGCCTGATCACCAGAAAGGACGACGACGTGGCAGTTCCCCAACCATGATATATCTGACAGAAGACTTTATCGACCCCCACTTGTCTCAGGTTCTAGAAAATGAGATGATTACCCACCGCCCCGGATTAGCCGACAGGCGGACGCTACGTGTCCGCCGCCCATCAGCATCCACTCAACGGACGTCACGTGTATTATTGACAGGACGGTAGCATCTCCCCTTTCCCCTCTTTTTTACATACCCACTTGCACAAATTGGGTTGGCGAATTTGGGCCGGAGACTAAGAGACACCTCTACCTGGGTCGGGCCCCATTAAAGGTATAGGTCGGCTTGAGAAAGTTGAACGTCGAGGTACTATAAAAGGAGTAGTCCCTTCTCCTTTTATTGGCATCCGAAATTCACTCGAAGTTTCATTGAAAAGACTACAAGCACATCGTACTTTTCCAACCCTTTTTTTTATTATCAACGTTTAGAGGATCAGTACTTCTAATTGGTTGTCTCTTGACTTCCTTGGTCTTATTTATAGACCCCCGTTTTCTGAACACACACTTTACAAATTAAATCAAATCATTTACCCCGTGGAATCACTACTTAGATCAATCCTGACTTGGTGATCTAAGATACGTGTTTCTTCCTTGGCGCCATCCCATGGCCTAACCACAAAATCTAAAAGCAAACCTTTTGACCATATTCCGAAAATGGCAAACTCACCACTCAAAGTCTTACCCCATCTGGGGTCGTTGAAGACATTACCCCAGGACAAAATGCAACCAAGGGTAAAAGTGATGACAACCAAGACAATGTTGTCATGACTCCACAAACTATAGACTTCAAAGCCACCGACATCCCCCCCCCCATTGAGGAAGAGATCGACGCCCTAAAAAACGACTGGTACGAACACCAGAAAAAGTTATTAGACGCCCAGCTGGAGTGTCGCAGGATAATAGGCAAACCATCATGGCATCAACCTCCCAAAAGCCCAACACCACCATGACACCGAACGCTGCCCGTCACGGGGAAGGTCAGGGGAAACTCCCCATCGACCAGGCCCGTGCAGAGCACAATCGGTTTGACGACGAAGATTACGAAGAAAGCTCCTGAGAGGACGATGCATCCAGGGACTACCGCAACAGATCATACTACCGATGGGAGCGCACCAACAAGTACACAACAATGCGTCCACCAACTTGTCACTCCCATACAGGCCAACGGCCTTTGCCGACAAGTCGAAATTTACCCCACGCATTTCCCAGGCTTCAATACCACCAGACAACGACACCAGCAAACGTCAAACTATATGACGGGCTTATGGACCCAGATGATCACCTCGGCATCTTTAACCATGCAGGGGCTATCATCGGTTGGACGTTACCCGTCTGGTGCCACATGTCCGCCCAAACTCTAATGGGCGCGACACGAGTTTGGTTCAACAACCTTCCAATGGAAAAAATCGACACCTATGAACAGCTTATCGAAAAATTCTCTTTATATTTCAGCCAACAACGTCGCCACAAACGCGACAAAATGCAAATTCATCTTTGCAAGTGTAGGGACAATGAGCTGTTGGAAGACTTCGTCGTCCAATACAACAAAGAAGCCCTACGGTTAGGAACCGACAACGAGGCAACTCGTACCTCATTCTTAGCCAACGTCAAAGACGATAACCTGCGGCTCACCCTACAAGGAAAAGACGGCATCCTAGATTCATGGGAAGAGGTTGTTAGAATCACAAAACTATATGCCCAGCATTAAAAAACAATCCGCCAACCTCAGCACGGAAACAACAATAACCAATATCATTTTTATAGTTTAGATACTTCTAATTTTATTCACCTTACTTAGATTTGTCAACCCTAGGACGATCCCGAGGTATAAACTAGTATATTAATATTTCAAAGCATGAAATCCTACATAGCACTCAAAGAGGCTATTCTCCCCCCTTAAGTGTACCACGTGGCACTAGACATTAAAAAAGCCTAATACGTATAAAACTTTTTCCCTAATCCCAAACCCTAAAACTAAGTCGCTCCTCACCACTTCTCTCTCTTTCTGAAAAATCAATCCAACTTCTTAATACAAAGTCAAATAACAATCTTGATATTAACAACAATTGGCCTCCAAAAACACAAAATAGTATGTAGTGTTATCGGTAATATTAAGTTTATCTGTTGTTATTTGATCTTTTAACACAACCAAACTTAATCAAATTCAGAAATCAACAACTTGATAGTGGATGGATTACAACCGGAAGGGAGAGTAAACACTAAAGAAAAGGGAGATGGGAAGACAAGGATTACAGAGAAGGAGATGGGATAAGATCACACATACACCATATTCGTCATCTCCCATTCTGTGGTTATCGCCTCTTATATATCGTACATGTTTCTTTTGCGACAACCACTAACCACCGCCCCCCTGCCACCACCTTCCAACGCTATCAAAATCATGTTTTTCGGAAACTAGTCGTTAGGCTTGGTATCCCAAATTGTTGCATATGTGGGTGAGTGGGAATGGGGTGCCACATAGGGGACCACCTATTTTGGATTCGTGGGAGAGAACTATTGCAGGTTGATGTGTGTGTGTTTTAGTAAGTTTTTAAAAGATGATTCAATGGTGTTCTAAAACCAACAAAAACAACATTTTACCAAAACGATATCAAAGTTTTAAATTTATAAATAAAACGATAGTTGCTTAATGATCTAAAACTCACACAATAGGCAAGTGTACAGATCCAGCATAGTACAGATTTGAGCAAGTACCGAGTATCGAATCCAAAGACAACGAATTTTATTACACAGTTTTAACTTATTTAAGAAAAAGTTTATAAGAGTAAAGATATCAAAAGTAGCGAGAGAATGAACAATAACCAAACAAAAGTGTTGCTTCGGGATCCGACTTATCTTGGTATGAATTAATAGTAAACGTCTAGTTAAGTGATGAATTCCAAATTACGCATAGCCGCTATAACTAAAAACGATTTATGTTCTAGTTGTTATTGTGACGGTCTCCCAACCGGTAAGCTCACCCCTCAACGGTGAGGGATGTATGACCCAAGATTATGGCGCCTAACCCCGAAAAACACACCTCCTAAAGTTACGATATTGACATCCAACTACTCTATTCTTTTGTGAATAACTTACCAACGACGGAGCGACTAACAAGCTACCACTTGACATGGTATAGGTGACACAGCCTCCTTGTTAGAACCGAATGAGAAATCATGAAGTGTTGAAGAAAACTATAGCTAGGAACCAAGACTGAACAAAGTGAAGAACATCCAAGAGAGTTCCAAAAAGAAGAGATAAACAACAAGAAAGATACAAAAAGATGATCTCTTTAAAGACAAATACAATAAAAGACAAACACAACTCCTTTTTGATGAAATTGGGAAGAAGACTGAAATAGGGACAAAGAAACCAGATTTCTGGGACAAAAACTCTGATATTGACTTCTTGACCAAATCCTAGATTTGGACTTCAGATTTCTAGAAGAAATCTAGAATCTTGACAAGTGGGGTAGTAAATGTATGCACCCTTATCCAAATCAGTCATGCAAACGACTTTCTATCCCATGTCAACCTGCCAAACAACAAGCTGATAAAATAAACAAATTTTTTATTCATTAACTTGGGATCAATACTTGTCTTTTATACCCCAAAATTCCACAATCTTAAAGAATCACTTGAAACTTATGAACAAACAAGATAGCAATAGCCTTAGAGCATTCACATTAGCTTCTCCATCTCTGTAATTACACTAAAAGTCACTACCTTTTTCTCTCCTTTTCTATTTAATAATACTTATTCTATACTTTTATCATTACCTTTTCCCTCTCCTCTACTCACAACCACTTTTAAAATATTAAAAAAATTATGGAGGATGAACAGTGTCTCCTTCAATTTTACTAATGAACAATGTCTTCTCCAAATATTTTCTCTCTCCTCTACTCACAACCACTTATACCCACTCTATATAATATAGAGATCACGCTCACCACCATTATGGAGGAGCTAATGTGAATGCTCTTAAAAGCTCAAATTCTAAGTCTCAAGATAATTCCCAAAATACCCCTCCAGTAGACTATTGCATAACCACTAGAATGTGGAGGAATTCTGATGAATCCTCATCCAGGTCAGCAACTATCCCTCTTCCTAACCCATACAACACACCACCAAATGTTTCATTTGAGTTACCAGCAATAGAAGGCACCATAAATTTAAGTTCTGAATAGTTTCAGAGGAGGAAACTGAAATCGCAATAGGTAGGCGCCATGAAAAGTGGTACCATAAACCTGCTTTATGGAAGAAGGCATTCGTTGCCTACTTCAACAACTCATGGAGGACAAACTCTAGGAATGTCTAAGGATGTGAGGAAAATCCAGCTTTGCATATGTTGCAAAACTCTGGTAATGAAAAGGACTGTCACACCATCCACTGATGTTGTGATCCCTTCATTCAAAACAGGAGCAGATGTGTTTGCTTCTGGTCAGTTAGATGGAACATCTGTTGTTCCTAATTTACCTAAAGTCCTGACCTCAGCAAAATCTGAAATTCAGATCTTTGTTGAATCTATTCAGGCTTCTCTTAAAAGATTGCAGGATGCTTTAGAGAGAAAAGAAGAAGAAAAGGAGATAGAACTGAAAGAAAAGATGGAATCCATACTGAAGAATGAGGAATCACAAAACTCTGAAAATTATCAGACAATCAGAGCTTGAGAAGAAAACCACTGATCAACTCAAAGACATTCATAAGCTAGTACAAGAACAAGCAGAGGAACAAAAGACAAACAATAACAACAAGCATATTCAAGACAGCATCAACAACTTATCAAGGGAACTGAAGAAGACACAAAAGAAAATGAACAGATCAAAGTTCAGATCAATCAGCAGACAGCAAAATGGGAATCAAGAGCTAAAGAAATAAAGAAAAATCTGGATCATGTTAAACAAAAGGGTGATGCAACCATTGATCAAACAAAGAAGGCCTTAGATATGGTGAAAGGGGCAGTTAAGAAATTCATAGAACCAACCAAAAAGCCCTCACCCACTACTGAACAACAAGACAAATCTCAAGCAGCATAGTTTAACAAAATCTGATGTCCAAACAACTGTTAAGGGTGCTGAGACTATTCAAGACCAACAAACAAAAGTCTCACCACAACCTGATGAAGGGAACAAAATGGACTTTATCAACCTGAATAGGATGCCACAAAGAAGAGAACTTTCACTGAGATGATAATGGAAGCCTCAAGGGTTGATATAGCAGAGGAAGCCAAGAAGCAGATGAAGGTTGTACCTCTGATGCCATGATGGAAACTTCAACATCTCAATGGAAGGTGGAGCCTGAAGTCACTAGACAAATAATCAAGTTAAAGCCTAGTGAATATGTATTTCCTGAATCACACTGTAGAGAAATCTACATAGAAGGAAATGAACAAGTAGGAATACTAAGCCCACATTCCAGATTCAATTTCACCAAAAGAACAGAAAATGATCCAACTGCATTACCTGTGGAACAACTGGAAAAGCCAATCAAGAGGATTCTACAAGTCAGAAGCCATGACATAGCCAGTGGGATAACCACACATAGGTATAATGAGTATGAGATTAAAAAGAGATGACAGGGTGTGCACAAAGATCATTGAAAGACTTACATCTAAAGATCTAATAATGATGAGAAATAAATTTATGGATGATAAGTTTACAAGTATCCAAGTCAGAAGAGCACTGGATTCAATTGGCAATGCAGCCAAAAAACAAATTTATGAGAAATGCTAAAAATGACTTTGATTTTGCCCTCAACTATCCCAGCATGCTGACAAAGATCAATCTAACTGCTCCCAGTCCAAGATATGCCTGAAAAAGTCAACAAGCCCAGATCTGGTATGATTGTACTAACACTAGAAAAAGGAATTATTTACAGGGATAACAACTAGAAGAAGAAAATGTTCGGAGTGGCTGAAATCAGCAAATATTCAAATCAAACTCTGAGATATTTGAAGACTTGCATGGAATCAATGCAAGACAAACTGGAATTGATGGGAATCAAGATAGAAAGCAAGGAACGGATGAGCTGACCGATAGAATCAAGAGACTTACTCATGTCTATGTTGTTTACATGCTGTAGGATTAGTTTCTTATCACAGTTTCTTTTTAGAACAGTTTAATCAAAGTAAATGTAGTGGAATAATAATAAGTGTTCTAAGTTAACAGTTACCTTTCACATATATAACTAAAGTATCACAAGTGTATATGAGAATCAAAGTAGTAAATGATAAAACAGTTAAGGGTTTTCAAATGTTTCTCATATATTAGAAAAGTTATAATCTGCAAGTCTGTGTGTATTCAAGTGTAATAAATAGAAGGTATGAACCCTTCTATTTATAGACTACAAAACGTACATATGAAGTATAAGATTAATAGTATAATATTACAACAGGCTATAGCATTGGTACTTGTACAAAATATCTAATAAATACTAATATAATATGAAACTGCTGAAGATAAAGGCGGTAGGAAGCTTCTACTGGAACTGCTAATGAGTAGTCAACTGCTGATGAGTAATCCTTCAAGAGTTGCTCTTCAGTAGTTGTTCTTCAAATGTTTGTCTGGTTCATCTTCAGAACTTTACTTTTCCAAAAGTTTGTACAGAGGATATTAGACTAAGGTTAAAATACTTATCAATCCGGCCTCTTTGACCCAACAATCTCCCTCTGGATTGATGAGGCCAAAACTTATCTAATCTTTATTTATAACTACCTCTTCTTCTGTAGTCAAGGATCCTCCATATTTCTTTTACCATAGACATTTTGAGTTCCCTAACTTGTTGACCTGTGAGGAATGGTCCCTGCTCTGGTTCTAGGTACTGAACAGTAAGAAGATCTTCTGTTGAAATATTGTTTAGCTCACTCTTATGTTTCAGCACTTTATATGACATATCTTCTCTCTCAGGCAGATAGCATTGGACTTGTGGGTGAAGGACCATTTCACAATCTTGATTGGAAAAGGAGATAAAAGGCTTAATGCCATGAAAGACTTCATAAGCAGTTTTGGAATGTCTTTTGTTGATAAGGACCCTGTTTTGAACATAACATGCTATGTTGACTGCTTCTGCCAGAAATACAGTGGTAGGCCAGAATCAGCCAACATTGTTCTAGCTGCTTCAATCAATGTCATTTTATTCCTTTCTACAACACCATTTTTTTCAGGAGTTCTGGGAATGCTGAACTGTCTGACAATCCCTTTAGACAAACAGAACTCATCCAGAGTTTTGTTCCTGAATTCTTTCCAATTGTCACTTCTGATGATTTGACAGATAGAGAATATTGCTTCTCAACTTGTAGAATGAAGAATTTGATAATTTCAGCTGCCTCATCCTTGGAAAATAAGAAGAAGACCCATGTGAATCATGAGCAGTCATCAATGATAACCAAGCAGTACTTCTTCTTACCAAGTCTCATTATCTTGACTTGTAACACCCCGTTTTGAAATACATATATATGAAATTTATACTTCATGTATTATCAAACGAGCAAGTAACGAATAAGATAGTTATTCGAAATTTGAGATACCTAGACGAACTCGGACTAGTACAAGAGACTGTTTAACCAGAATATTATATATTATACAATATTTGACCATACTCCGTTTTTAATGAAACTTAGGTCAAAACGTAAAGAAAAAATAAGCTCGTCTCAACAGTATATTCGTATGTTTACAAAACGTTATATTCTACAAATTATACGGAAAAACGAGTGAAGCAGCTGAATTAATTATAATAATATAATAATAATAAAATTAAAATTTAGAAATATGAATGTATCTTACGTGGTGAATTCGGTGTATACAAATCAAAGGTACATGTGAAGGGTATGTGTTTACCGAGGAGGACGTGTGTGCATATGATTGAAATAAGCTTCATATCGAAGAAAACTTAGCACCAAAGTAACCTTTATTTTTAGGAGAGCTTGTAATCAAATGCTTTATAAATAGACTTGAGTAGTTCAGTAGCCTATTCAAAAATCAAAAGCAACAACATGATACTCAAAATTTCAATCTTGAATATTGGTCAAGGTATTATTAGTAGTTATTGTTGGAGCGTGAGTAAGGAGACGTAACACCAACTTACCGTAGATAGTTTTGAGGTATGTTCTCATTTAATTTATGTTTAATTGGTTAAATTATTTTTATTAGTTGTAGTTTAGTGTTATTAGTTTTAGGTATTTGGGTAATTATTAGAAGAAGGTTTGGGTAGCCTAGCCTTAGTTAGGCATGGACTGATCACCAATGCTTAAACAAGACAGTGTTAACCAATATCTAACCATATAATAATTAGTTAAGTGTACCATTACCTAACCTAGGATTATATAATTGTGTCAGGACTTTGAGATATTACCTGGCTATACTAGCGAGTGTTTTACAGCTGTTTAAACATCGTTAAACAGGTGAGTTTTCATGTTTTGTTTATAAAACTGTGATATTATACTCGTCCTGTCAAAACTGGTAATAAATGGGAATGCTGCAATATGCGTATATCTATGGGGATATAAAGGATCCTTGTATGCTTAATTGTACGTTACGAAAGCTGAAATAGGGCCAGGGGTTCCAGTATGGAGTAACCATGCGCTCAGTAACGGATTCCATACCTATAGGTGGCTGTGGTGACACTACTGGGGGGTCAGTGTGTCAGTTGTACAGTGGTTATGGGATAGCCAGTACGGTAGTCATAACCCATATTGTGTATGCATAAATGTCAATGTGATGTTTTTGTATCAATTGTATAACATGAGCTCACCAGCATAGCTGACGTCTTTTTGAGTATACTTATCGCAGGTGAACAGTGAGGGACATTGTAGGACTCACTTGCCAATAGTGGAGCTTGTAAGAGAAGAAGCTTTTAGTTGTTAAGAGTTTGTAAATAAATAATGTTTGTACCCAGATGCTATAAGTTGTAATGAAAGTTTAATTTGCTTCCGCTGTAAGTTGTATCAATTGTGCATGATCACCCGGGTTTGCGGGTGGGGTGTGACATGACTGGTCCAAATAAGTCCATATGGAGTAGTTGAAGACATGCAGTTGTTTTTTATTCTTTAATAGACTTATAAGAGGACTTATGTTGTTTTCCCCTTAAGACAGGAAACACAATGTTCATTACACTTGTATTCCTTCAAGGGTAGACCTCTGACCAAGCCCATTTTGTGACTTTATTTATGGTTTTAAAGTTCACATGGCCAAGTCTCCAATACCAAATGTTTGTTTTAGAAGTTGATGCCTTTGAGAAGAAACAAACAGTGTTGTTCAATACTTTATCTTTTTCAATTTCTATAGCATAATATTACCACATCTTTTGGCTTCTAGCAAAGTATGATCATCAATGATCTTCTCTATCAACTTTTGGCCTTCTGGTGAAATGATCTTGTAGGCAGTTTTGGTGAAAAAAGGAAGAATATCCTTTATCACACAATTGAGATACACTCAGTAAGTTGTATTCTAAATTTTCAACCAGATTGACCTTGTTAAACTTTACTTTCCTGATGATACATCACCATAACCAAGCACATATCCCTTGGCATTGTTCCCAAAGGACACAGACCCCTTTCTTTGACTAACAAAATTGTTGATCAGGTATCTTCATCCTGTCATGTGCATTGAGCCTCCACTATCAACATACCAATGCTACTTAGACCTCTGGAGACCCTCTGCACAAAGAGTAGATTAGTTAGTTTTAGGAACCCAAGCCACTTTGGCTTTAGGTTTACTCTTGAGAACAGGAAGGAGTAACAGTTTGATTAGGACCATTTTTAGGTGTCCACGTCATTTTTGGCATGGATTTGCTTTTAGGAGCAATGGTGGTAACCTTTTGAGGTTTACCATCAACTTTGGTCACCAGAAGTTTGACCATCTTTTTCAAATTTTTAACCTTAGCAGTTTGTGAAACTGTGAAGTACTGGGTCCAACTTTTGGAAGAATTTTGAGAAAAAGACTGATGTTGAGTTTTAGTCTTTTTCTGAGAAAAGGTTTGTTGGTTGTTGTTTGCTGGGAACAAAGATATTTTCATAATCATGTTTTATCTGTTTTCCCACAACTATTTGTAAAATTTTCTTGTTGTATTTTTGACCTTTTCTGTATCTGCAAAATTTTGTCATGTGGTTAAACCGACGACATATTTTCAGTATTTGAATGATGTCTTCAGTAGTTTTCAGGGACTCAACTCCTGATGTAGATTGGAACTACTAAAGGCTGAATATCAGAGGTTTGAAGAGCTCTCATTTGAAATTGTGAGAAAGCTCTGATGAAAAGATGTGCTTTCTTTAAACTCAGAAGTTTCAGATTGAATCATTTTTCTCCCATCATCAGTAGTTTTGGAGAAAAAATAGTTGGTGATTCAGTATGGTTATAGCCAATGCCAAACTTAACATTTGATGCAGTTTGTTTGTTAAGCGGCATTTGATAACCTCTACAAGACTCAACCCAATTTTCATAATCAAACCTTGGTGTCAGCAAGCTCTTTTGTGACATTTCCTAG
>JAUTDX010000831.1:0-94863 GCA_030844895.1 Ambrosia x helenae
AATCCTTAAACTGATCAGTAATAGAACTTACTTTATTGTGCTCAATGAATGCTTTCATGAGAGCTTTGTATGCCTGCAGTTAAACACATTTGTAAAACAGTTAACAAAACTAATCCTCAAAACAGTCGAAATTCGGGATTATGTATGCTTACACTCTCAAAGCTCCTACTAATCTGCTGCAATAGACCCACTAAAAGAATGACTGCATAAATTTCGCTTTCCAGCAGGATAGAATCCTTCTCTAGAGGCAACAATTGTCATTGGCTTTCCGCTACAAACGCGTACCTGCAAATGAAACAATTAGACATCCATAAAACTCGGTGTAATCGTGTAATAATGTAACATACATTTTGATAACAAGTAAATAAAATACAGCGAGATTCTCACATCAATTTGGAAGAAATCATCATCTGTTTTATCTTCAAGGAAAGGACGAGTAGATCTCCTATGTCTGCAACACAAACACAAAACTACAATCACTCACTGAGTCACTGGATATTCAAATCATCATGTAGTGTTGCACTTCTACAGTCCATTTGATGAAAATTCAATTATACAAAACCATGGACTGGGAAATTGTGAGTAGTCGGCCTAGGCGAAAAGTATTCAGGGAGTAATCGGAAACGGTAATTTTTTTAAAAAAAATATGAAAATTATACATACGTCAAATATCTTAATTTACTAATATTTATAACAAAATACGTAAATATTGATATAAATAAAAAGGATAGATGTTCAACACCAAATATTTTTTAAAAAACTGATATTCATTCATTAATATTATACTAGAAATTTTGTTTTATCTTTTTTTTTTAAGTCAAAACTCATCCCTAGTATGACCGACTAAATCCAATTTCAACCCAGGTTGACCGTCTTTGATTTATTTCGAGTAATTACATGTAGCTGAAGAAAATCACATCGACACCATACCTTGTAGGGATTACTCAGCCGCTTAGATCGACCTTGTTTTTACGACGAAAACCTAATTACCAAATTGATAAACACAAACTCAAAACAACAACGTACATTGAATCGGAGGCGTGAGGTGAGAGAACGAGAAGAAGTCGTAGAACTGTCCGAGCCGCGGCGGAGGATAAAATCTCCGCCATCGGATCACCTTTCTCCGACTGATCCGAACCGATAGCAGCTTCTGCTTTCGTCTTCTTCTCCTGACCGGACTCTTCATCGCTCGAACCAGGTCTATTCGCTGTCGGTCGACTGTTTTTCGAGTGGTGGTTGAACCACCGAACGCGGTGGTGCAAGCGACGATGTCCACAGTCGTCTGACGTGTGCGACGGCGAGATCGTCGGTGTAATCCTCTGCATGGAAAATTCAACGTTATGTTTCATGTTTGTCCCTTAAGTTTTAAAAGTTGTCAATTTAGCCCCTTGAGTTTTGAGAGTTGTCATTTTAGCCCCTTATGGTTTGAAATTTGTCATTTTAGCCCCATATGCTTACCTTCGACGACGGTTAAGTGGCATGGTTTAAGAGAGGCGATTTCGACTGTGTCCTTTTAGCCTTGGTCCACGTACCTGTCAATTTGTCAAATAACTTTATCAATGTTTTCTTTAAAAATAAATGTTTTTGAATTAATTATATAATATGATTTATATTTATATTATTCATATGTATTACTATTTTAGTATATGTTTTCAGATAATCTAACCGTGGTATTATTATTGGTTTAATTTAAATTTAACAAATGTTTAAAAAAAAAATTGTATTTCATATATTTTGGCATATATTTTCAATGTTAAAGTACATGTATTTAACTTCATTTATGACCAAGGGTTGTAATTGGGAGCAATTTAAGACATTTATTATTATTATTATTATTATTATTATTATATTATATTATTATTATTATTATTATTATTATTATTTTAGTTTTTTAATTTTTTTAATAATATATGAAATGTGCTTCGTACGTATGCATTAATAATTTAATATGACATGGGTTTGTTTGTTCTTAATTATTTAAATAAATAAAATGCAATTTTAAGAGTACTAGATACATACATCGGGACCAATGTTGAAGAAGCATATGTGTTCTAATCGGGAACAACTCAAACAATTCTATTTCCAAAAGTTGTGGCCTTGGATGCGCTAAGAGGATGAGTGGTTCACCATCACTTGCCACTTAATTGTTTGTTCCAGCATGGATAAAGGTTTTTATTTTATTTATTTTTTTTAAATGATGGTCAAAAGTTTATATATATTTTTAAAAAGAAGCTAAAATTGTCAAAGGTTGATAAAATTTCGTATTTATAACAAAAAAAAATTATTTAAAAAGTATAGTTATTATTATTATAAATATTTTTTATAAAAAGTTATATTAAAAAGTCTTTAAAATTCATGAATTATACATAATAACAACGTTATAGATTCATAAAACTATACTTTTATATTATTATCAAATAATTATTATTGTTATTGTTATAATTATTATTAGTTTATATAAATACAATTTTTTTAAAAGAAAATGCCTTTCATTAAAACAAAATACGAAAGTTACATCATAATAGAAGGTAGACGGGCAACAAGCTGTGCCGTCACCCCTTTCTGAATTGCAAACCTTAGTCTACCTAAAGACAAATTTGAAAAAAAAAAAAAAAGAAGTAGAAAAAAAAAACTTGTTTAGAAAAAAGAGTAATTTTTCGTATCTAAATTTATTTGATGGGTTAGTGGACCTCCATTTTTTCCCAAGACCTACCACATGGCTCTAAGTCTCTAACGGTCTAACCAGAAAGACCTTTATCACTCATCAAACTTGACTTGTGAAACGTTTCACAAATGGTCACGGCCTAATATTTTAAGCTGCCAGTTAATTGGGTTTTTTTTATCAAAAAAAAATAATAATAATAATAATAATAAACACCAATTCTACCTCATTCACGTAACGCAACATGTTTTAATTTGAAATTAATTTTTTCGTACGTTATGACCCAAATTTAAGAACTAGTGACTTTAATTTTACCAACTTTATATTAAATGATTGTACTCCAAATATTACTTTGTAACAAAAAAATATTCCAGGCCCTGTTCCCAAACCTTCAGCTTCGACGCCACACCATGACTTTTTGTTATGCTTCCTCATCAGGACCACTTGATTTCTCGTTTTGGTACTTGATGTTTCACACTAAACTTTAACGTACTTAATATGATAATAAACGCCACGTCAAAATAAGCATACTGTCTTTTTCAATATTCACCTACTTGTTCTGCTTATTTAACTTTTATAACCATAAGTAAAACATTTTTAAAAATACCTCGTGTGACAAGGAGTAGTTGGTCAAGTGACACCCCTCCACATGGACAGCTAAAAGCTTCCGAACATCTAAAATCTTGTCTGTCGATATTCCCTATCATCAAGCAAAAAGAAAGTCAAACTAATTACCGCTGTGTTTGGGGTTGCGTTTTGAAATGGAGTTTTAAATTATTACGTTTTAAAAATTCAAATAATCGGTTTTTAGTGTTTGGGGTTGAGTTTTAAAATGAATTTTTAGGCTACCAAAACGTAATAATCCAAAAGCAGCTCCACCACTGTTTTTCCAAAACGCAGAAGTTGTTTTGAAAAATCAATTCAAAACACCCTCTTATTAGTATCTTGTTATAAAATCTTTTAGACTTGTCACTGAATACCGGTCTTAGTTTAATTACAACCACACGCGCATAAACATTCTTGAAAAATCAATCCCAAACATCCTCTTATTAGTATCTTGTTATAAAATCTTTTAGACTTGTCACTGAATACCGGTCATAGTTTAATTACAACCACACACGCATAAACATTCTTGCACACTTACACCAGATAACTTTACAACTCGTATACCTTTAACGTCACTTGTGATTCTTCTGGCGTTTCCACCCCGATTTCAATAACCGTTGGTAACACTATAATAACAAAATTAAACAAATATTAGAAAGTAGTATTGAAAACCAAGAAAATAGCCATCATGCATATCTCACGTGAACAATAGTCGCTACACGTAAATAAAATGTAGGCATGTTTTATGGTCGCTATAGTTAATACCAGAACTCACAATTTTAGCATGTGTGTTCTCAATTATGTACAATAAAATATTAAAAAAACACTAAATTCAAATTAAATTCATAGATTTTAAACAATTAATGACGTCACAAATTCTTAATCTTAATTCGAATATGAATAATTTAGAACTACTAATATTGATATACTGTAAAGAAGTAACATTTGTCGTTAAAAAAAAAGTGAACATCCGTCACTGTTACTTCATTAAAGAAGCAAACAGTCTTAACATTAACATTCGAATTCGATTGAATTCGTTTATAATTCGAATGTGGTCATCTTCTTCAACCTTAATATCGATAAAAAGAATCCGAAAACAGAAGACATGAACGTACCTTTCTCTTCCTTCTTCTTCTTCTCGCCTTTAGGCTTATGTGGCTTTCCTTTGCTAGCTTTGGGAGCCATTTGAATGAAGAATTAGAATACCCGCAATGCGAAAATGCTAAGTAATGGATTCGACGCGAATATGTTGAATAATGATAGGAGAGTTGGTGCAACAAAAACAGAGGAATGGAGAAATGGGTTGGAGAAAGAGTGTGTGTGAGAGAGAGGATGAGGTATATAGTAAGTAATAATAATAAGAATAATAAGGATGAAGAAAGGAGAGAGGATAGGATAAGGTAATGAAGAGGGAGGAGATGAAGACGGGATGGAATTAGGAGACGAGGAAGGAGGGAAGGAGGGAGGGAGGATAGGATAAGGTAAATCAATTGGCTTTGGCTCCTTCTAAAAGATTAGTACACAAGTGTGATGATTTTAGGCCTCTAGTTTTACTTTCTTTGTTTTCTATCTTCATGATAAACAACTAGTTTATTGTTCTAAATAGTGTACTTCTTTTTAAAAAATAAAGTATATATTTAACTAGTGGCTTGTAGTGGCGTGACTTGAACTTTTTTTGGTCAGGTCGGGTTATAATAGAATTTATATGCGTTTTGTTTGATTTGAAGGTTAGGGTATACGGAAGTGAAGATGGAGATATGTTTGTTAATGTAAACTTGATCGATTCGATGGTTAATATAGTTTTAGATTTAAATGTCAATCGTGTTGGATTGACGGGTTAAATTGAAAAACCTGAATAGGACTTGTGTATTTGTTCGTGTTGAAGCATCAAGTTTGATTTGGAACCCATATAAACATAGGTTGAGCATCATTTGTGTTAGCCAATTATCTAAACTAGCATGTTACCAGCCGCGCGTTGCGGCGGCATCATAACGTACGATAACTCGAATTTATATCATCGAAACGCATAATAAGTCGAAGTTATACCAACTCGAATCCATACAAAATTTACATTTAGAAAATAACAACAATATAATTGTTTAATTTAAAGATAATAAAACCATCAACGTCAATAATCAAGTGTCATAAAATTCTATGAGTGAGGGGTTAACGTATATTTTAGTTTTTGTTTTAATTACAAAAGGAGAAACAATTTGTTTCTGTTAATACCTTATAAAAAAAACTAAATATAAAAAGAGCCGATGGAAACTTTGTATAATGATTATGTTTATATATAATAACAACTTAAAATATACAAATTTAACTAAATCCATAAATTGAACGTAATGAATATCTTTATTTATAATTTTACAAAATCAACAATGTAAAAGCTCTTCAGAGCATCACGTTTTACTATTTTAACTAAAATAGTCAAATCAAATTTATATTTGCTTCACGTTTGTTCTTTTGTATTTTAAAACATCATCTTCATCTATTTCTAGTTTCTATTTACCCTCTCCTCTACCAAGGAAAAGCCATCGTCACCGCCACCGGAATGAACCCCCACTCTATGGCACGTATGTCATCCTACTGGTCGTCATCCTCCGGCGACGGACACCGGAAAAAATCACTATATGAGAAACGACTTCTTCGCAACCCACCACCAGGCCACCGTCGCTAAAGATCTGTGAACCACCGTTTTCTCCGACTCAGCTGTCAAACTCTTAACCCATAACCAACCGCCAACCTCTACACTTGCAGAGAATACCATTCATCTGCCGTTGGTTCTTTTCCCTCCTCGCCACGTCCTTTGCGTGCCTCGCCAATGGAAAACGACTCCCCCATCTTATTCTGAGGTTTTCGTTTTGTGAATAAATAAATTGCCACAAAAAAAAACTGTAGCTGCTACAGTAGTACTGTAGCACCGACATTGTATTTTAATATATAGTATAATAATAATAATAATAATAATAATAATAATCATAATAATAATAATAATAATAATAATAATAATAATAATAATAATAATAATAATAGAGATGACTTGCATTAGTCATTTGTACAATTGTAATCAAATATTGCACATAGGGAATAATAATAATAATAATAATAATAATAATAATAATAATAATAATAATAGAGATGACTTGCATTAGTCATTTGTACAATTGTAATCAAATATTGCACATAGGGGCATAAAGGGAAGGATTTGGCAAAAATATAGTTGTTTACCTTGTGACCTTTTGTATACCATCTTAAAATGATGGTGAAATTACCTTCTTACCCATCTCTCCTCCTTAATAAGGTAGTAGAGATGAGTCAAATGGATTAAGAGGTGTAATCAAGTGGTAAACAGATTAAACAAGTTACGACTTAACGGGTTGTGAAACCTGACTTAATGAAATGAGTTAATAGGATGTAAATGGTTAAAGCATATATATATTTATTATGGTAATAATTCTTATAAAAAATCTTGAATCTTCATTTGGTTTGGATATCTGTGTTTTCAAAAGCCATTTTATATATTGAATTTTGATAAATACAATTAGATAAATAGAGGAAATGATTAAGATGGCATTTCTTATCTTTCTCTTCGATTTTGTGTGCTTCAAATAATAGTTATGACTATCAGAAGGCTCCAGGCCCAAACCATGTGAAAAAGGATATTAGAATGGCTCAAACTATTTGAAAATGGACATGACATCAAAAGTGTCATAAACATATAAAAAAGTTGCATCCAAGTCTTTTTTTTTCTTTTTCTTAAAAATATATAGTTACTAATATGCTTTTAACAAACAATATACATTTTCAATAAAAATAGGGACCCACTTTAGTATTTCTCAATGAATTTTGTTTATGACAACCACGCGTTCAATATACTTGATCAATCATTGAGTTTGTCTCTGAAGAAAAAAATGAAATATTACGACATATTTAGATCGGTAAGAAAAGATTCAAATACATAGGAAGAATGATAACCAATAGACTCTGATTGAACGCATTTTAGCGGCATTGGATTTTAGGTTTTTTGCTTTTAAATATTAATCTTCTAGATTTTAAAATTTTTGATAGATCATTGTGTCTTTTTTTCATCATTATGTTTTTCTGCTATTCATTAAGTCTTTTTTCATAGGCATTGTGTTATACTTTATGATTTATGATGTTTTTTGTATCATACTTACCTTTCTTATTTATTTTACCACTTATATGACAACTTAACCTGTTACCAATATAGTAATCGTGGATGCTAGCAAACTAGGGAATTAGGACTATGTAAACATTCAAGGTTCTGAACACCTAATCAAATCTCTTTTTCAAAAACTGGCCCAAAACGGTGAGCGGCCCAATTGAGGACTTATACAGCTATACGTCTAGCTATACCCAATAAAATGGACTTAACAATTAACTAGTATGTTACCCGGGTTGCGCCGGCTTCTAAACGTAAAGTAACTTGAATTTATACCATCAAAGCAAAAACTAAAATTTATACCAACTCGAATTTGGACATAAGTTACGTCAAAACGTAGACCTACAGTTTTGTTTGTTGCGGTATCTTGTATGGTAGCGGCATTCCGTATGACTATACGGTAACGCCGTTAGTAATAACAGGTATGCCGTTAGTACTAATTGCGTTATCGTTGAGTTGTTAAAAAAACAAACAAATAAGTCAACGTCGTTACTACTAACAACGTAACTTTTAGTACTAACACCGTTAAACAGTTAATACTAAAGGCATTACCGTTAGTTCTATTCCTTTCAAGGTTTGTAAATATATGGTATAATTTGGCTAGTTTGAAGTATGGTTGCAGAACTCGTTATGCGCTACCAACTGGGCCGATTGGGGAGTTGCGAGTACTCAGCCTAGTTGGGCGAGTACTTGGGGGT
This sequence comes from Ambrosia x helenae, assembly GCA_030844895.1. Taxonomy (NCBI): domain Eukaryota; kingdom Viridiplantae; phylum Streptophyta; class Magnoliopsida; order Asterales; family Asteraceae; genus Ambrosia; species Ambrosia x helenae. The sequence continues at coordinate 8,153 of JAUTDX010000831.1, forward strand.
CGAATCGGCCTATGCGGGGAGTACTCGGAATATTCAGCCAACTCGGCTATACTCGATGACTCACCCTGTAGCGAGTACTCGGCGAGTAATCGGTCAACTCGGACGAATTTTGCAACTATGGTTTGAACTTTGAAACTTTAATATATTTTTTCCCAAAATTAGATAGTATACGCAGCTTGTGACCTGTTTACCTGCATATCACTTGTAATTGGTTGTTTTTGAAGACAAATGGATGCATCTTTTTTTTAATTGCATACTACCTAATTTGGGAAAAAATCATATATTAAAGGTTCAAAATTTAATATATATTTTTTGTTATGTTTAATACTTGTAGAACAACATAATTGAAGAATGAGCTAGAATGGATAAAAGTTTATACTTGATTTAACACCACATATTGTCTCCGTCAGCACAATCACCATCTTTGCCTACGCATCACCTCTACTGCCACCACTGCACCGACTACTGAACACTGTTGTCGCCTTCACATTCGTTGCCACCACCTCTGCTGCCTGCTTCCATCTACGGGTTGCCGCCACCACTCATTGAAACAAATATAGGAGACGAATTCGTTTTGACTTGAACTCATTTAATATGTTTTTCTAAGCAGTATGTTTTTACCCGAATATAACTTGACCCATACGCTTTTACACCCGTGTTACATAAGTTGTCCTGACTACACTTTTGCCACTCATACGTGGACACTAAAAAATACAACCTGTATTTATATAAATACCCTCACTTATAACATATATAGTACCATTTTTTTCCTTTGTTGTTATATGTGTGTAAAAGGAGATGAATAATAATCTGAATCACAATGCCTCGTACTTTAATGTTTTAATCATGTCTGATGATGTCATCGAACAACTTGTGGTACAAATAAGAAGAATTCATAAAGTCAAACTAACAAAAGGACAAGAAGTGATGAACTTGAACAAGTCAAAGTCAAACAAAACAAAACGGTCAAAGCAGAGGAAAAGACCATAACGGCGGGTTTTTCTCCGAATTGGTAGCTTGATGAACTTGGGCTGCCCAGTGAGCAGCCATTTGTCCAGTGCTACCCATTGGCAGTTTAGGTGATATTTAGTTGATAGTGCATGAATGAACCAAACAACAATTGATCTATGTCTAAATGGATCAAACAAACACTACAAGATGTATTGGAGATAATTTATTCTCCATGTTTTGCTCCACCATGATCTTCCATGATTTCTTCCTTACATTATGCCCTAATTTTAGTTCTCCATGATTTGTGCCCAAAGACTAGCACCTTATCTTGTGCCTTAAGATTAGCTCTTTTCCTTTTCTCCTAGACCTGTATTTCCTATAAATTGTACCATCTAATTCCATTGTAATTGTACCAAACATCTCTATCAATAATAAACACTTGTTCCATCTCTATAAACAAATAATAAACAAATAATCTACTTGCCGGTTTGAGAGTCGTTGTTTAGAAACCGAGCAACCCTCTGGCTGCAGGGCCAAACCAATATACCAAACCCAAACACAAAAACACTTCCGCTAGATTTCTATATGGTATCAGAGCAGTGTTCTGATCCTTGGAACAACCTGCTCATCAAAGGAATTCCAAACAAAAAAACCCAAAATCCAAATTTCAAACACAAACCAAAATCAAATAAACATGTTCAGTTGAACCACCAAAAAACCGCAACCGCCACCATAACACACCAGAGACCGAAGGTTCCCCTAAGAAAGAAAGATTAACCGGAAGACCGAGGTAACCGCGATCGGAGTTTCGCCTGAGAAAGAAAGCCAGACAGAAGAAACGTTAGACCAAGACAGAAAGAGATACCCATGACTATTGTTCACCTTTAAAAAAAAGGTGGGTTTAAAAAAAACAGAAAAAAAAAAATACGATTTATGGTTCATATGAGCTTTGGTTTTCAAAGGAGAAAATGGGCAAAAAGGGAAAGCATTAGGATATGTTTACAATATAGTAGCTACTATAAAAGAAAACATGCGTGGGATGGAATACAAGATATGGGGACATGTGCAGTGCTTCTTGTGGCCGTCAAAACTTCTCCAAAAGGTTTACAAAGTGTTCAGGTCTTATTATAAAAAAAAGGGGTCGTGTTTTTAACCTTCAAATATAAAAAAAAAATTGTTTTTTTTTGTTAAACTTTTTGAAAAGCGGTGATAAAAAAAGGGAGAGACGGGAAGGAAGCAACATGGAGAATAACCAAAAGTCGGGCTCTTTGAGCTCGCAAGAAAAAGAAAAATCGGGTTCTTTGAACCCGCAAGAAAAGAAAAGTCGCGTTGTTGAGCCCGCGAGAAGAAAAGTCGAGTTCTTTGAACTCGCAAGGAGAAAAGTCGGGTTCGTCAAACTCGCAAGAAAAGAAAAGTCGGGTTCTTTGAACCCGTAAGAAGAAAAGTCGGGTTTCTTTGAGCCCGCAAGAAGAAAAGTCGGGCTCCTTGAGTTCGCAAGAAAAAGAAAAGTCGGGTTCAAATATTTTAGCTCGCAAGAAAAAGTCGGGTTTGTTAAACTCGCAAGAAGAAAAGTCGATCTTTTTTAAGCCCGCAAGAAGAAAAGTCGGATTATTTGAGCCCGCAATAAAAGTAAACACTCCAACTTGAGGGGGAGTGTTTGAAAAGACAGAAATATTACTTGGCAAGTTGGGCGTTCGTAACTTTCACGTTCCAACTTGAGGGGGAGTATTGGAGATAATTTATTCTCCATGTTTTGCTCCACCATGATCTTCCATGATTTCTTCCTTACATTATGCCCTAATTTTAGTTCTCCATGATTTGTGCCCAAAGACTAGCACCTTATCTTGTGCCTTAAGATTAGCTCTTTTCCTTTTCTCCTAGACCTGTATTTCCTATAAATTGTACCATCTAATTCCATTGTAATTGTACCAAACATCTCTATCAATAATAAAGACTTGTTCCATCTCTATAAACAAATAATAAACAAATAATCTACTTGCCGGTTTGAGAGTCGTTGTTTAGAAACCGAGCAACCCTCTGGCTGCAGGCCAAACCAATATACCAAACCCAAACACAAAAACACTTCCGCTAGATTTCTATAAGATGAGACATACAAACAAATATACAACATGAAACTTACTTAAAGAACAAAACCCTTCTCCTCTTCTTCTTCCCTAGCTTTTTGTCAACGGCTCGTTTGACAAATAATCTCATCGTTAGGACAATCGTATCTCTTGAGCAGCGAATGTCAGTCGAGTTATAATCTGCACATAAATAATGCTCAACGTCAGCAGACCCGAGTATAGCAAACTCTAATGGTGCTTCAGCTGGCAGACTAATAACTGTCTTTGGTGTATACTTATTATCAACCACAACACCATTATTCGGTCCATTAATCTTAATGCTGTAACTACTCTTCTTGATCTCCAAGATCGCCGGTTCCCAAGTGTCAGAAGATCCTTTCCAAACAGACACCTTAAAACTCGCCTGACCTAAACATAACGTCCTCTCGATTTCATGAATCATATCCGGATGACAAACAATCTTTTTGTGGTCATTTGCAAAGCATCTTACCACATCACCTTTCCTTTGCCTGTCATCAAGTGGCTGCACTTCTATAGAAAGATAGTTACCCACATCATCAGCTGTCACAGTATACATGGGCTCTTTTGCACCTTCTATGTAGACGAATGACCCATCTGGCGAATGGCGAACCCACTCAAACCCGCAATGAGTTGTCCCATTTCTTGAGTACCCACTTGCTTGAATTTCGTTTCCCGGATATGGTTCGCCTAAAATCTGCAATCCCTCAATTGTAGGAAGTCGTTTATTATTATTAATATCAAAGTCATCATAGTCATCATCATCTTCATCTGAATAATCAGTTTCTTGATGTGAAAAAGAATGTTCTTGTTCTTGTTCATGTTCTTCTTCAATAATTGATGGTAAATAATGAGAGTTGACTACATCTTCTTCATTTATTTGTCTCTCAACACTCATATGAACTATTTGATGTGTCCATTCAGCCTGTGATGAATCTTTTATAGACATATCCTTTCTATGAGAATACAAAACTTTAGGTTGATATTGGGCATCCCTTAGTTTTTCTTCAACTCTAGTGAGTCTTTCTTTATTATGCTTAAACATAATCCTTAAACTACTAACAATTGAGACTGCATCATAAGCTTTAGGACAAAGAGATTGATCCAAAAGAAGTGGCACTAAACATGATACAAATATTGACCTTTCTTCTTGAGCTACTTGTAGCGCGTATCCAACGCGTATATTCTCTTCAATTATGTCTTGTCTATACACTACAGCTTTTGAAGTTGCTTCAACAAGGTCTTGTTCTTCTTGATCAACAGCCTTGTGCATCAAAGCAATGCGTTTTTCAAGAACTCGCTTTTCGTCTTGTATCTGTGCTTCCTTGACTGCATATTCAGCTAAATGTTTTCTTAACTGCATGATTTCTTGTTCTTGTTCTTCAATCTGTTGTAAAACTGCTTCTTCTTTAACCAGTTTGTTCATCTTTTGCATGATAAGATATAGAAAAATAGAACAGATTTTGCAGATAGGTACCTTATAGTTAGTGATCAATTATTTAGATGAAAACCATTGATAGAATATTGTTTACCCTTCTAGAGAAGAAGTGTTCAACGTAGAGATATTTATTGAGAAAGAGATGGCTGGTCATGCATTGAAGATGATGTGCTGTTTGAATGCAATATTATATATGTATAGACGACTTAGCAAAAAAATGGACCAAATGGAGAATGATAGTTTGATATTAAGGTCGAGTTGTGGATTAAAAAAAAACAAGCCGCTTTTTATTGAAAAATACTCATACCGCTACCGAACCTAGTTGGTAACTCTAATTAGGGATGAGTAATCCGTACGGACATCGAAAAACACAGGTAGCGGTATCAAGTTGTACTATAATGATCGGATTTCAAGACCAACTTGGCATTTTTCGAGATCGGTATTTTTGGTTTGGTATGGTATACGTTATTTTACCTATTTTGGTTGGTTATGGTACTTTATTTTACCCACTTTTTATGTTCAAATACTAACCGATTTTGTTAAGTACACATCTTCCCTTTGAATTATTTGATTAAAGATTGTGAGAGTACCATTAAAATACTTTTAACCGTAAGAGCAAGGTTGTAAAAATCGGGATTAATCTGTGTTTAATCGGTGATTAATCAATAGTCGGTAGCTTACTGAGTAATTTTTCGTTAATCAGCTCATTAATCGGTAGTCGGCCTAGTCGGGATTAGTCGGACCTAGTCGGTTGGCAAAAAATAGACGATTTCAGCAAGATTTTGGCAAAAATTTGTAATTCCGGCCAACTTCCGAACAAATTCTGGCCAAAACCTGTAAATTCCGGCAAGTTTCCAATCAAACGATGTAGATTCTTGCGATTAGTCATGTATACTTAAAAAAATGGGTCGAAGAGGGGCTAAGACTTGTCTACTTAAAATAGCTGCCTATAAAAATGTGCGTATATATATAAAAAATACTGAAAATTACATATAGAAAACCACAATCCGATTAATCCCGATTAATTGCTAATCCCCATCCCACCGGCCGACTAGCGCCTAACGAGTTCTACAACACTGCTTAAGAGTAATACATACACGATCTAGAAATATATCTAAACGATTCCATGCATTTAAACTTGTACAACTATCATAGGGTGTAAATATATAGTGACGATATGGCTATACTGCTCTTTTTCAATAATTGTAGCCATATATTTTTTTTAACGGCCAACAAAATTTCTAACTTAGGTGTTTGGAAATAGTACACCAAGAGGTCACCCACATACATGCCAAGAAACCAGCCAACAAAACAAAACATGACAATTAACTAACATCAAAAACGTTAAAAGAACTCCACTTGGCCCTCGTAATCGAGTGATCCTTTCATTTGTTTTCTGCAGCGATATAAGAGCATGATCAATAAGCCGCTTTTAGCATGTGTACGGTTTATGATTATTAGCATCAAGAAAGAAATAGAGGATGATGACTTGACATCCATCAACCAAGGTTTTCAAAACTGGACTGGACGTTGAACCGGACCCCTGGGCGGTTCACCGGTCCAACGAACCGGGTCAAAAAATGCATCGAAACAACAACAACAACCTTACCCAGTAAATCCCACAATTAGCATCGCTAAGAGTAGGGTCTGGGGAGGGTGGGATGTAGGCAAATCTTACCCCTATCCTTGCGGATGAGAGGCTGCTTCCAGAGAGACCCCCGGCTCGACAACACAAAATCGACCAGCAAACCACACTAAAAACTAATAAAGAGATACTAAATTTATATAAACATTGAAAGTGTCATGTATTAGAACTAAGGTATATATGCCACAAAAATGCATCGAAACCCAAAACTAAAAAAATAAAAAATGGTCTGACCCCTATTTTTCTGGTCCGACCGACCGGTCCACAGGCGGTTCAGTTGCAAGGCGGTCCAAACACCTGAACCGGACCGGTCCAGGTCCCGGAACCCGGTCCGACCGGCCGGTCCGATTTTCAAAACATTGCCATCAACTTATGTTATATTGAACATCAAAACAATAAGATCTCTTCGATTAATCCTAGAAATCTAGGTCTTCGTAGCATGTAATTTTAGATCACATATTTTCTTTCTAAATAGTATCATGGTCCCACGCATGGCATCATATGTTGTAACAAAAGTAAGACTATACAACTGTTTTTTTTTTTCAACACGTAGCAATACAAGAGCATTAGCAATAAGCCATTTTTAGCATATGTTTTTTCTTGTTTTTCTATCTCTGGAATTTTTTATTCTGAATTTTTTTTTGTATATGTTTATGAACAGATTAACACGAGGTGTATGTCATCATTTATCGCCCTTATTCCAAAGAAAGCTGATCCAGGTGGGCTACAAGATTTCCGTCCAATCAGCTTGATAGGCTGCATCAACAAAATCATTTCAAAAGTTTTGGTCAATAGGTTGAAACTGGTGATCCACAAGTTGGTTTCGGAGGAACAAATGGCTTTTTCGGTAATAGAATTATTCTAGATGGGGCTATTATTTTAAATGAGATAATTCCATGGCTGAAAAACTCAAGGAGGGAGGGTATGATTTTTAAGGTGGATGTCGAAAAAACTTATGACTCGCTAAGTTGGGAGTTTATTGAGTCTATGTTGACACAAATGAAGTTTCCAGTAAAATGGCGAAACTGGATTATATTCATAGTATCATCGGCCCGAGATCCTATTTTGGTAAATGGATCCCCGACCCAAGAATTTTAGTATTATAGGGGTTCGTGCCAAGGTGACTCATAGTTCCCTTTTTTATTTGTTCTTGCAATGGAAGCTTTGACGGGAGTTATGAAAAAGCGTGTTCGACTGTTGTTTTTAAAGGTCTATCTTTTAATATAAATGAACCACCACTGTCACATTTTCTTTATGCGGATGATGTTATTTTCTTGGGGAGTGGTCTTTTGAAAATTTTATCAACCTAAAACGTATTCTTTAGTGTTTTTATCTTGTCTCGGGTCTCCGAGTTAATTTGTTGAAGAGTAGTTTATATGGGGTGAGGATCGAGGATACGCAAGTTCAACTCATGGCGAATGTGATGGGGTGTAAGAGGGAGTCATTTCCTTTCACATACTTGGGCCTCCAAGTTGGAGCCAACATGAACTTGATTAAGAATTGGGAGCCGATTGTTGACATCTTCAGAAAAAGATTGTCCTTGTGGGGGTACTGGGGTAGGATTATTTTGGTTAGGTCTGTTTTGAACGCCCTTCTGACTTATTATTTTTCGCTCTATAAAGCCCCAATGGGTGTGATAAAAAAGCTTGAGAAATTACGAAGAGACTTCCTTTGGGGATCGGTTAATGGTGGTGAAAAAATGAAGTGGGTCGCATGGAAGAATGCCTTGACATCTAAAGATTATGGTGGCTTGGGTCTAGGTTCTCTTAGGATTGCGAATTTGGCGATGTTGGCAAAATGGTGGTGGCGCTTCAAGGTTGAAAACAATACTTTGTGGCGGAAAGTTGTATGTTGAATTCATAGTAACTCAAGAGCTTAGCGTTTCTTACCAGCTAGAATATCTTTTTCAAGCCCGTGGAAATATATTAAAGGCATTGAGGCAGATTTTGGTGAGGCAAATATTGATTTATATGCACTGTTTAAAGGATATCCCGGGCGGGAAAGTGCTATAAGTTTTTGGAAAGATAGGTGGCTTTTTGATGTTCCTTTTCAGGTGAAATTTCCCACTTTATACAATTTAGAGAGAAGGAAGAATGCGTGCATTCTTGATAGAGTTGGTTTTTTGGGAGGAGATATGGTGTTTTCTTTCCAATGGTCCAAGTTGTCGTCCGAGCATGGGGAGGTTTTGGAGATGAATACTCTTACATTGGCGCTGCAAGGGTATGTTTTCGGTCATGGGGATGATCGGTGGAGATGGGCCTTAGAGACCTCAGGTTCGTTTTCTATCAAAAGCATCCGCAACAAGCTGTAGTCGTTATTGTTTGAGGATATTGGGCTGGATTTCGAATGGAATAGTTGGGTTCCCTTAAAAGTTAATTTCTTGGTGTGGAGGCTAATTCAAGATAATCACAACTTTGAAAAAACTTTTCAGAAAACATCGTTTTCAAATTTTTAACCTTAAGAATTGATTGTGAAAGTGTTTCGTGCTCATACTCAGAATTAGAAAGAAGACTGGCCACATTAATGTGCACATTCCTTGTTGTTGATGACTGATGTGGTGGATTCACTATAGTGGTGCTAGGCAGCTTCCCTGGATCTTGGCGTCTTGTAGATAACTCCTCAGCGATTTGACTTACTTGTTTCGCCAACCACTTGGTTTCTTTGTCCCGGATCTCATTATCTTTCCAGATTTCCTTCGTGAATTCGGTTCTAATTTCTTTCATAAATCCGACCAAGGTGTCCTTCAAGGATGCATCCGATCCAGGCGATCCTCCTTGTTGATTTCCTTGATTCCTTCGGTTTCCATGGGAACTACCTTGATTATTACTTGAGCCATGTTGATAACTTCTTTGATTATTGTAGTTCCTTGACTTGAATATCCTCTTTGGTTATTCTGATTAGGTACTTGCAAAGGGGGATTCAATTGGTTAGTATTATTACTATAACTAATATTGGGATGATTTCTTAAACTTGGATGATATGAATTTGAGTTCCTATCATATTTTTTCTGTTGGTCGCCATGTCGATTCACATGCTCACTTCTCCCAATCTATGTAGGACAATTTGCATCCACATGTCCCAAATCAAGCACACTACAAAAAGAACTCACTGGCCTTGCTCCTTCACTCTTTCCTGCGCCTCTACCTGCTGTCAGTTGTGCAATTTGGCGCTCCAAACTCGCAATCCTCTTCTCAGACTCATAATCAATGTCATGTGTTGTCCACGACCTGTTTCTTCTACTAGCACAAGCCTGCCTCTTAGAAGTTGCAACCAACCTCTCCATATATTCCCAATCCACATCCTCAATGTTAGTAAAAAAATGTCCTATTACTGTTTGCATTCAAATCCCTCACATCTTTTGGAAGTAGGCCATCATAAAATGACTTAATCAATTCCTACAGCTCTATGTCGTGATGTGGGCACTTTCTCAACAAATCCTTAAATATACTAAGAGCCTCATTAAACGGTTCACCTGAGTGTTATTGGAAAGTTCTAATGGCATCTTTAGCTTCTGTAGTACGAGTCACGGTATAATATTCTTCCAAAAATTGTTGCTGCAACTCCTGCTAAGTAAGAATACTACCTGCAGGTAAAGAATGATATCATATCCTTGCCTGATCTTTCAATGTAAACTAGAACATCATCAACTTTACTTCATCTGGGTCAAACCCATGTCCTCCAATCATGTTTCAGATACTCAGGAACTCAGCAATATGCAAGTACGGTTCTTTTGTAGCTTCACCATAGAAGGTGGAAAGATGGTTCAAATATTGTGGCCGAACCTCAAAGCTTCTTCCATTCTGATGTAGAGGTACAATAGGCGATGTGTGCTCTGTAACAACTTGTATGAAGTGACTACCAACTCCTTGTATAGGAGGTCTGTAATTCGATCACCCTAGGAACACCATCCACATATGGTATTTGAACATTCCCTCTTCCTTGATTATTTTGCTGATTTCCATTCACCCTTCTCTAGACTTGATGCTGCCCTCTCTGGTTGAATCCTCTATGATTTCCATGTTGATATTGATGAACAAACTCATCATACTCATCATAGTCAAACTGATCCTGATTCATGTAATACCCATCATCCTCAAATCCTCAATCCCAATCAGCAACCTGACCGTTAAAAGTGCCCGCTGTACCCCGCATACTCTCATCTACATTTGCTGAACCTGCTGCCCTAGTGCTGTGAGATCTAGGGCTTTGGTTTTGTGATAGTTGTTGATTTACACGTAATGGCTGATTAGGTTGTTGTTATGGGATATCAAACTCAGAATATTCTTCATAATGTTCCTCATACTCTTGAAAACCTTATTGCACTTGCTGTATATGTCTAGAACTACTTGCATGTGGAATCGGGTTAAAGTGATGGAATTGTTGTGGGTTTGGATTTCGATTTCGATTTTGTCGCGGACACGGTGGTGGAGGCATGTCGCCTAATGGGTTTTGTTGTGGTGGGTTTTGATCAGGTGGATGTTGGTTGTCTTGATTGCTGATACGACTCATGAATGGTTTTGATCTTGAATGATGAATTGCTCTATTTCATCTAGTTTTTTTTCTCGAATTCTGGATCAAACTTAAAGGTGAAGCTTTGCCCGAACGACGTGTATGATGCGTTCAAATTCAATTACATGCACAAACACAAACAAGCAAACTACGCGTAATACTGAACCAAATAAAATTAAACTAAAATTTACTAACTAAACTAGAAAATTAAAATATTTTTGGGATTTTTTTAAAGCACTAAAAACTCAAACTAAAAACTACACTAAGCGCACCTATTCCCTAGAAACGGCGCCATTTTGATCGATGTCGTTTGTTCGGTCAAAAATGATGATTTTATTGTATAGTGAAGTAAGGTCATCTCCACAGGGAATTGGTGGAAAGTTGTAATTTTTTTATCTAAATTAACTAATGTCTATTGATTTGTTTTGATTAAATGAGAAAAGCTAAGAAAGCTAGGAACTTTGATTTTAAGTTGAAAACAATAATAAAAAGAAAGTAACCCCCTCCAATTTTTCGGTTCAATGATTCACTCAAACTTGTCTTACCTAGTTGGATACCACATAGACATGGCCTAGTTTTAGGTTTAATTCAGTGATAAGCAGAGACAAGTTTTTAATAATAACCTATGCAATCTACTTACCACACCATGTGTGCCAAAGATCCACCCAATGATCAAACTGCTCACGATGCACGAAAACCAAATGCGAATGATAAAAGACAAGTGATTGCAACACACATAACTTATTTAACAAAATCAAACTACAAGTATCATTCAAATAATGAAAAATAATCCAAAGACACTAGAATAGATAAAGTTTGAGTTTCACATAAACGAACCGTCCACCCAGAGGTGGTTACAAAGAGAATTAGCTACTCATCTCCATTGTAGAATCTTCAATGATTGATTTGGATGTTAATTGCATGAAAGAATTGATTGAATTGAGGTTAGGGATGATGAAAAGTGTGTTTGGGAGCTAAACACGGCTAGGGTTTAATGTCTTTTCGTTTTGGAGTTTCCTCTCTTTCAATAGGGTGAAAATCACAAAATTCGCAACTTTCCCAACAACTGGCACAACCTCGCGCTGGGGCCAAAAAGTTGCTGGCCCGCGCTGATTTTAGCACATACCAGCGCTGAGTTTTGGAGTCTGGCACAGCCCGGGGCCTCTCCTGGCGCAGCCTTGCACTGATTACTGGTACGTGTTCGTTTTGCCATAAAATTTTCGTTAGAGCTCTATCACATCATCATTTAATGTATTCATTTAATATCCATTTGGTTTCTCCAAAATTGCATCCTATCCGCTCCAACCAGTTGTGATCCAAATCAAACTCAAAGTAACCATGTTTTATGATATAAATATTTTCAAAACACATAATTAACTACATCTTAACATGGCAATCAACCCTCTTATCAGCGAGCAACTTCAATCATGGAATGATTCCTTCTTTCAGCAACTCCATTTTATTGAGGAGTTCTTGTTGCACTATACTCTTTAGCAATCCTTTCTCAACACTTAAAACACATTGCTTAACTTTCTTAGCATTATATTTTAAGTTTTAAGTCTAAAATAAATCATTTTATATTTTAAGTTTTAAGTCCAAAATAAATCATTTTATGTTTAAGTCCAAAACATGTTGTTAACATATCAATTTTTAATTTTTCTCCTTGTAAATTATACACCAACTTCACCCATGTTAAAAGATACCTTCTTTAATTGAGTTAATGTTGCCATTTCAAAAAAAAAAATAAATAAATAAATAAATAAATAGATAACAAACTCCTTCCTCGTCACTATAAACTTTTCAAACTTCCGGCCACCGCATCATAACCCCTCCTTCACACACACATAATCAACAAAATAGGAACATACATAATAACAAACCAATATTTCCATATATGCAGTTACAGAAAAGTAACGCTCCATCAATCAGTTTTTCAGGGTTCATATAAGTTGCAAACAGGATGCCGAACTTGTGCAAATTTGTAAGATCATCTTCACGTACCCATAGTCGTTGCCATAAGAAAACAAAACCAACAGACACTAAAAAATCTTATTCAACAATGAAGAGAACAGTGAAATCCAAGAGTTTTGACAATCATTTGAGTGATTGTGTTGCCAAAAAGAAGGAGATGTGTGTTACTAAATCCAAATTGTTTCTCCCGTTTCTTGTTGGCGCCCCAAAAGCGAAACTGGTAGGATGAGTTTGATCATTTTTGTGTTTGTAATAGTTTTTTTTTATTTTATTTTGTAGGATTTAAGAATCATTTTTGGATCCACTTTTCAAATCTTGATGACTTAATCTTGTGGTTGATAGAAGTTAGAGACGGTTATACTTTGTTATAGAAAATAAACTTGAGTTGATGGATTAAAAGAAAAAAATATATATATCATATATATATTTTTGGAAGTAGATGAAAATATTAATGATGTGTTTGTGTTTTGTTTACTTTTGTTATCGTATGTGATATTTGGCGATATTTACGTTGCAGGCAGAGTGTCGTGTATGTGAGAACATAATCTACCCTGAAGAGGAGGTGTGTTGCTCTATGAACAAATGTAAAGTTTCTTATCACTCAAGATGTGCAAGTGCTTGTTTTGGATCATTAGAAGATATCAAATGTCCTCAACATGTATTGTTTCTCATTTCTTTAGTGTTTTAATAATCACTTATGTTCAATCTTTGTATGAGTGATTAATGATTTACAACATTTGTTCAATAGGGATGCTTTCATTGCAAAAAGAAGTCAGCCTTATGGCGGTGTTCAAGATGCGATTTAGCAACACATGATAAATGTGCGGCATATCATGAGTATGTGATCCGATCTGATGAGAGACCAGGCGAAATAATTTGTTGGAGGCATTCTACTGATTCACCACCTATCAAGGTCAATCTCTCATGTCTTCATTCTTCAACATGGTTATTAAACGTGCAAATGAACGTATGTAGTAAGATTTTACTCAGTAAAGTCTGAGAAGGGTAAGATAACAACAAACTTTTCTTCTCTGGCTGATATATGTTGGTTCAGGCCCAAGAACTCACAACACAACACTATATACGTGAATATGAAAAGGAAATATAATCTCTGAAACAAACTGTATTTGATGATCAAAAGAAGGGTACATAACAATAATTAACTCTACTACTTATAACTAGCAGAGTGCCCGCGCGATGCGGCGGGGGAAACACATACTCTTTTAAGGGTGTGCATCATTGGGTTCGGTTCGGTTATTGGAGTCAACCGAAACCAAAGTCATCAGTTAATCGCATCATGCAGCGGTTGCAACAAAGAGGTTAAACGGATGTGTCAAGACATCTTAACATACATGGCTATAAACAATGTTGCAGAGCTCGCAATGCGCTACCAACTCGGCCGACTGGGGAGTTGCAAGTACTCGGCGTAGTCGGGCGAGTACTCGGGGGGTCGAATCGGCCTATGCGGGGAGTACTCAGAATATTCGGCCAACTCGGCTATACTCGATGACCCACCCTGTAACGAGTACTCGGCGAGTAATTGGTCAACTTGGATTACTTTTGCAACTATGGCTGTAAATAGTTTTTCCAAAGAAATTACATTATTATTACTATTATTATAAAATAGCTTATCTTAATAATCCAAAAAAAATGACAACTCTTTTAGCCAAACGTCCCATTTAGCTGTTACCATCCCAAGTCCAAACTTATTTAGATTTTTATCAATTATGTATAAGCAAATCAAAGTTTGCATTAGTTATCTATCATACTGCAAATTTGAAAAAAGCATAAATTAGGATTCTTATCATCATGGATGAGTAAAGAAGTAACTATCCAACGAATCACTGTTTTTTATAAAAAGAACATAGTAAACTTATAGTTTTTTTTTTATGTTAGTCAAAAAGGTGTTGATAAATCTCTAATAAATATTACTTTCAAATGTTAATATAGTTAAAATACAGATTTTGGCAAAAAAAAAAAAAAAAACACAAAAAACTAAAGGTAGTTAATCTTCATCTTCATCATCATTAGAACCAGGTTGCATCTCATCAGAATCATCAGCATTTGCTCACAAAGAGCGGTTGAACCTGGACTACGAAATTTCGGTTTAACTTAATGGTTGCAAAAAACAAAAGTGAAGGCACCAATATGTTATAAGATGGTAGGTGGAATCAAGATAATGCAACTTGCCATGTGCTACTACAAATCTTACCCTATGTGCGTATAGAACTCTGAAATCTTTTTTAAGGATCCCATCAAACTGAACAACATAAAAAACAAGCATTCCTTTCTGAAAAAAAAACAGATAGTTGTAAGTTATGGATAATACACTTGAAAATGCATTCCTAACTTGTACCCATGAAATTATAGAGAACCAAAATCTGTTATCTGTGGATTTGGCACAAATTTGTCAAATAAATTGGTTAGTGGGAATGACATTTTGAAATGAACGAACCAACGAAGATCTTACAAATGTGATTCTAAGGCTTCCATCAAGTTTATCCGCTCGAAGAAATACCTTATTTTGTGATCCTCGTTTTGATATTCCTATATAAATTGGAAAAAAAATGAAAGATTGCATTAATAAGAAATTGGTAAATAAACCTCCACACATGTTAACTTAAACTATTGTAACTATTGAATAAATCCTTTGGCGATTGTACCATACCTGCGTAGAGAAAGCCCACTGGCTGAATACCAGCCAACAGCGCCGACATCAGATGTGGACAAATAACATCAGTTACATTTTGCTAAAGGGGAAAATTCAATCCAACAACAGGTAGATGATTCAATTCGGTTATATAGTAATTCAAAATGTACCTCAAGGGACACTGTTTCTTGTTGGCAATTTGAAATCTGCCAAAAAAGAATCCACAAAAGAAAACTCTATATTTGCTTAATACAGAAAGTGGAGTTTAATTTTAATATATAGAGATAAATCATTTTTGCAGGCTTGTCTGCTTTAAGATGCCTACTTAATGACAACTAAAACCTACTTCACAAATGTGTTGCTTATGTCCACTTTCATCTTCATTATATAGTTTTGTGTACTGCAGTTTTGTATATTGCAAAGTCCAGACTGTTAGTTCTGTACTGCAGTTTTGGGACAATTTCATAATTTACACACCAATAAAAGGAAACACAAAGAAGCTATATATTTCGTGTTGCAAGAATAAGTGCCAGATAAGATATAGCCAAAAACACATAACTAAATACAAAAAAGAAAATTCTAAAAGGCAAGCTTAACTTTTGAAAGAACAGTTTTCACTTGTATCAGATCCATTCATTTTTTTAAACTTATTCAAATTATATAGAAAACATTAAACAATCATAGTTATAAATAACATCAAAATCATACCCCTAATCCACGAATTGAAGGAGAAACTCTAGGGATAGGGTGCTCTCCGTATCATAGGTCGCCTTGGAGGGTTGACAGAGTCCATAGGAATACAAGCAAACTGAACCCACCTATATTTACATATGACATATTAACTTGAAAGTTATTAGAAATTTATTTAGATTTAAGAAGACACCGACACATTAAACTGATTTGTACAAACATAATCAATCTGAATTGGAACAAGCCCTTTAGCCTCTTTTTTTCTAAAATATGCAATTGTGTATATGTATTATATTCATGAACGATCATTATCATTTTTAAAATTTTCAAGACAATCAAAGTTTTAAAATACATAAAGAAAGCTGTTCACCAACAGGTTCGACCCACCCAAGCTGAACAGTTTGGTTTGATTTGTGCATTGCCAAATTTGGATCTTTTTATATGATATTACAAGACTATATTTAGTATCCAAGGAATTGGGAGCATGTTAAGTAAATGCACGAGTTTAAAACAAGACCTGCTGATGTAGCAACAACCTTTTAGCTTAATCATATCAAACCTTGAGTCCGTATATGTAATCTCTGTCTTACATTCGAACCACATGTTGACCCTGCAAAAGAGAGAATCAAGGTATATTGGTTTTAGTGAATAGATGAGAGAGAGTTTTTGTACATGAGGGTGTTCGATTTTTGAAATTTGCTTTGCAGATGAGAGAAATAGAATGGGATAAGTATAATTTGAATTTGAAGAGTTGTTCATCTTCCACTTATTAAGGCTTTATAATAGAACCATAAAACCTCCTTTTGTAATCTTTGCTTCTAGAAGCAATTTTATAGTGTAAGTTGTTTGACATTAAAAAAACTTTATTATATGCATTAAGTGTTGTACTTTAAGCAATTATATTTGTATTATTTAAAATTTAAGAAGTTCTTAACTCATGCATTATATAAAATGCAATGATCACTTGTACATACGGCATTCTTTCTTGTACATTTCAACACACACATCGGTATTGACTACGACAAACATCAAAACGTCGACAAAAATGAGTCGGTCGTCATGGTATTATCGAATGTTTTTAAAATATAATAGTTTTAAAGTTATAATAGAATTAAATAAAAAAAATTATAATTTTATAGGAGAGGGGAGGAAAATGTAATTACTAACTAAAAATTAGAGAATTAAAGTGTAAATAAGATAGGGTATTAAAGTGTAAATAATGTATGAATGACTATTTTACCCTCATTTTAGGGTTATTAATGAAAAGTTAGTTCTTAACTTTTGGGTATCTTAAAATACTCCTCTCTCAAAAAGACATATTTGCCCCTAATTTTTTTTTATTATGTGCATTAAGTGTTGTACTTTAAGCAATTATATTTGTATTACTTAAGTTTTAAGAAGTCCCTGCCTCATGCATTATAATATAGTATAGATAATGAAACTACATGCAACAAACTAAGTCCACCTTCTCCTACTTATTAGCAACAAACACACCATGACTTCCATTTTACTCGGTCAATCACTCCCATTCAACCGTTAGATATTTGGTGACCGTTTACAAGACTCGTTACCCGTTAATCTTGCTGACCCGTGACCCGAATTGACCCAACCAATCAAGATTAAACCCAACAATATATAGGGAGGGTGTAACATGGTTACTATAATATTCATATGAGTTATTTGAATGGATATTTGCTTTCAATTCAATATCGGTTGCTATTGGCAAGTGGCATGCAAAGAATGCTTTGGTAGCATGTGTAGGTGATGTTGATGTCTTATTCTATTAATCTCTTCAATTAAGTTATGAAATTTAGACAGGACATTCTATAGTCACACATGTAAATGTAATTCATGCATTCGTCGCAATTTTAACCATTGAAATAGACAATAATATGCATTCGTGAAGATGGTATTACTCTTTCAACTTTGGTACTCATTGCGTACATGCAAACGTTTAGACCACATGTAGTGGACTGTGAATTGGGCGTGAAGGGGCAAAAAAACACGCCCCACAACGCGGGGCAACACCGCCCCCTTGGGCTTGGAAGGGGCTTTTTGCCTTTGGGCGTTTTTTTTTTTCACGGCGTGCATTTGGATTTTTTTCCCCTTTTCTTTGAAGCCAATCAAAGAACTCCATTTGGAGTGAAGGGCGTGGAAGATTGTTTCCACTACAGGTGGTCTTAGATAATATATAACTTGGTAAACTTTCTACATCTTATCATAACAGCTTAAAATAATGTGGTGGCAAAAAATTGTAAAGCAGGTTATAAAGTAATTTATGTTGTTGTGCAAATGAGAAATCAACATCATTCTTGAATCCTTTTAAATATTCTGACTTAGTCGATTTAGTTGACAACAGTACTGATATTTCTCTTGTTGATGTGCAGTGTGCAGTTCCTGCTAGTAGCATACAGGTGAGACTTACAGCAATGTTTAACTTTAGCACAATGTGATGAATTTATGTCATTATGCCTCAACTAACTCTCTTAAGTCTTGACATCAAATTTATATATCTATATACAGGAAGTGTTTGGTCGCCTGACGGTCCCATATGTCAAAAAGGAATTCGAGTTTGGTCCCATGTGGAGAGACAACAGGTTGGATGACTTGGAGTTACCTTCATATGTGCAGCCTTCAGTTCCTATCAGTAGCATGGAGGTGAGTATTGTAAAATATCTGCCTTCTTTGCAAATAATCATAATTAATCTGCAGATATTAATATTTGTTCATTATTTATTATAATTGATTTCTATATGTATTGCAAATCATGTTCTCTAATCGGATTATGCATATACGAAAGAGAGTTTGGAAGAGGAATTCAAGTGTCTAAACTAAATCTTTCCGGCTTCTAATCATAGGAAGTCTTCCGTTTTCTGATGCTATCATGTGTCGAAGAGGAATTCAAGATTGATCCCAAGTGGAAACACACGAAGGCGAAAAAATTGGAGCCACCTTCCTATGTGCATATTAAGCGTAGTATCCGTCACCGTTGAATTATATAAAAGGGAGAACTTCATAGAATAGTAACAAGTATACAAATGTCCCACTAAAGTCATATAAAGTTCTTTTGTTCATTCTAAAGTCAGTCAACTTTCATTAGGTGTTTCAATCTTGTTAATTATTATTTTATAAATGTTAATTTTTATAAAATTGACATAAATGTAACATATATGAATCCTAGTTACTATGGTTACTACTAAGTGAAGTTTTCCCTATTTAAAATGAAAACTCTAAATAAAATGCACATCAGTTCTGCTCACCATAATTTCCTCAACATAATAAGATATATACCGTGTAAAAAAGAAGGGCTATGATGTGGATCATAGCACTGGATGCACAAGTTGCTCTGACATATGCTATGAAGATTGTATATGCAGGTAATTCGTCGGCTATCATGTTCTACATGGTATTCATTATTGATCGATCACGTAGCTGCCCTACATATAATATTGCTAATGCTTGACTCTGTAGATATCTGCATATTATCTGCACAAGTGCCTGCAAGTGTTCAGAAAACTGCACAAACAGGCCATTCCAAGAAGATAAAAAGGTTCAAGTTGTTATGGTAAGTTTCAAGCTAAGAATAAGTTCAATCTTTTATTTTGTGACAGTTTTACTCAGTTCAATTTTCGTGTGTATACTTACTTGTTTTATAACCTCTACTATGTTTGACATATTTGTAGACTCAA
The DNA here is from genome assembly GCA_030844895.1 of Ambrosia x helenae. Classification (NCBI taxonomy): domain Eukaryota; kingdom Viridiplantae; phylum Streptophyta; class Magnoliopsida; order Asterales; family Asteraceae; genus Ambrosia; species Ambrosia x helenae. Next base: position 27,798 of record JAUTDX010000831.1, read on the forward strand.
CATTGTGGTTGGGGTGTAGAAGCCGATGAATTTATAGATAAAGGTGATTACATCATAGAGTATGTTGGAGAAGGTATATATATAATTCCTTGATTTGTTATCTTTTATATTGTCAAATTAGATTTTAATAATCCAAACTATTTCTCATTGGCTGATAATATTGGCAATTTGACCAATAACACTTATAGTTTTTATTCCATTTTGCTCGTATGGTTTATGAGCAAAATGGGGGAACATTTCTTGTGAGAAATCGAGTGGAAATCAAGTTCTATGCCTATGTTGATTATGCAAGTGGACATTGTAGTTGACAACGAAAATGAAAGTTAAGATTGTTACTGGTTAAATTGACAACATGAATTATATATTATCGACCAATAGACAATATTTTAGATTAATAAAACTCAATTTGCCTTTAAAATTTAACGACTATTGTAGTTTCCCATAACGATTGGCAAGTTTGAAGTTTGTATTCCATTTCACATGATCTTGTAACTTTGTTGGTTTTTGTCTAACAATAAATTAATCTTACCTTGTCAGTTATTAATGATGCTTTATGTGAGAAGAGGTTTTGGGACATGAAAGGAAAAGGTATCACCAAGTTCTATGTGGTCGCAGTCCGAAAGGACTTCAACATTGATGCAAGATTCAAGGGGAATGAATCGCGTTTTGTAAATCACAGTTGCGATCCTAATTGTATCATGGAAAAATGGTTAGATATATATTGCTTCCATCATTCGCGCTTAAAAGAACTACATTGTATTATCCAATTGTATTATGCTTTTGACACTTTTGTAGGGATGTCAATGGAGAGACTCGTCTTGGTATCTTTGCTGCTAAAACAATCGAACCCAGAGAACAAATAACATTTGATTATGGGTACCTATAATCACTTAAACCCTCCAACCCATCCCCTATAACAAACCATAATATAATCTTTCTTATTTTGGCATTGTAGATATGTGATGTATGGTCCTGATGAAATAGAGTGCCATTGTGGTTCTTCAAATTGTCATGGGTATCTTGGTACTAAAAGGTAAGACATGGTTGATTGTATCACTACAAGAGCAGCTACTTATTGAGCAATTGTCTTCAACCCAAGATGGGCTGTCAAGAACGTCAAGAACGTAGAGGAGGTAGGATGGGCAGCTGGTCAGAACTAAGTTTTTTTTAAGTTACACATGTTATTTACTTGTGTTTACACCATGAAAAGTCAAATAAAACTAGAAACTAGGAAAGGGATATATGAATGTGTATGTTACATTGATAAAAACTGTAAAACAAGATCGAATCACTTGTTAAAAAGTGTCATTATTTACCTTAAGGATTCATTCTTCTGCATTCTCTTCCTTTAGAATATTTTGCTGCTAGCTTTTGAATTTTGTTTCAGTTTTTCGAAATTCAGGGTTGGTGCTTGATTGTTGCCGATCATTGTTTCAGTTTTTTTATAGTTTAGGACGGTGTTGAGGGAATTCTAAAAGAAAGTTGAATTATTTGAACCCAGCCTCTTTGAGTTTACAATGAAGTTAATATATTATAAAGCTATTTAATTAACTAATGATAAAGATAATTAACCAATGATACTTGTAAAACGTTAATAACTATCATGATATTCAAGTTAAGGAATATGGAATGATAACCAATAAACAAACTTTTTTTTTGTTTTTTTGAGTTAATAGCCAAAATCGTCCCTGAGGTTTGGTCACTTTTGTCACTTCAGTCCAAAAACCAAACTTTTTACATCTAGGTCCTTTAGTTTTACGTTTTTTTGCCACATTCGTCCCTGAAACTAACCCAGGTAATTATTGACGTTAAGTTTGGGGGGTGTTTTAGACATTTTACCTAGAAAAAACCAAGGGCATGTTAGACATTTTGTATAACTTAATTACTTTAGATTTATTATTAATTTGTTAACTTTTAAATAAAGAAACAACCCCACCTACCCCCCCCCCCCCTCTAAGCTCTGCACACCACCACTACCACCACCACCCTGCAACACCACCTGCTTCGGCCACCACCTGCTCCGACCACCACCCTTTGCCCATAAGTATATTACCTACTACCCGATCAAATAGAGCAACTTGGAACCCCTTTTCCTCCTCACGTCACTGTAAAAACCCTAATTCACAAACCTTTATCTAATGGCGAACAACGACTTCAAACCTAATTACTCATCTTCAGATGAAGAATAAGATGCTTCTTCCGGTTCAGAATCAGACGAACAGAGGAAGAAACAGGTTCGATCGGTGAAGGTGAAGGGTTATCGGGGTTATCGGTGAAGGCTCGGTCTCGGTCACCGGAGGAGATCCTCATCCTCTGTTCTTCTTGATGAACACACATATAGAGGGTGTTTGGGTGCAAGGCAAAGAGGAGGGTTTAAATAGGTGGTCTGAAATAGAGGGTGTTTGGGTGCAAGGATAAGGCTGACTAGAGAGGTGTTTGGTAACGAATTTAGCAAAAGATAAAGGAAAATAAGGGGCGTTTGGCTGGGACGATTTTGGCAAATAAAAATATTAAAAAATAAATAGGTAGACATAAATGCCCCTCAACTTAACGAGATAATTTAACTGGGTTAGTGTCAGGGACGATTTTGGCAAAAAAAAAAACGTAAAACTGAAGGACCCAGATGTAAAAGGTTTCGGTTTTGGACTGAAGTGTCAAAAGTGACCAAACCTCAGGGACGATTTTAGCTATTAACTCTTGTTTTTTTACAATACCCACTAGTATCAGGATGAGTGAGCTCCTGTGAAGTTTTCCCATGGGTAACCGAAAACAAATTCGTGAGCTTTTAGTGGTCAAAGCGAACAATATTATATGATATTAGAGGGTGGGTGTTACAGAATGAATCTATTATATACGTATACAAATAGGGTATGTTCACCAATACAATTCATTGCATGTATTGACAAATACTGTTTTCAAACATGTTTCAGGTTGATTTTGAGATGTATTCTTTAAGCCTTTGAATTTATATTTAGATCTTGGAACCATTGTATTTCAGTGTAGACTTATTAGTTGTTGTTTTAGAATCATTGTATCATTTGTATATCATCTTAATGTAATAAATTATTCAATTCAATGTATCAATATTTACACTTTAGTGCCATGAGCTAATGAACAATCGTCAATATTGTGCACCCCGATGATTCTGCCATCAATTGGAGTGTTACAGATGGTATCAGAGCCGTGGTTATTGGGAATTAGGTTATTAGAAATGCTTTTGACCTAGTCTATAACTAAGCTTACAAACACAAGTCCTCTCGTGCATACTTTACCTTAATTTTTCATATATTCTCATATTTTACTTTCGATTTATATATTCTCTACTTATTCTATCGCTCCCTTTCTGGTTTACAACCGGAAATGAAGACACTCATATTTAACAAACAAAACGAAATTACCAAGTTAGGAGTGATATCCATACCATGGTAAATAGTTTAACTCCCCAACATGTTTTATATCTTTTGAGTATATCCTTGAGATAGGAGTGACATGCACATCTCAATGAGTTATTTCAATGTTTCGTTTTCAAAATTCTTTCAAAAAGAAATTTCACCACTAAGCTAGAGTGGCACCCTTATCTTAGGGATCAGATTCACTCCACCGTATGTTTTGTGTTTTGAAATACATCTTGAGTTAGGAGTGATATCCGTACCTTAAAGATTTATTTCGATACCTCGTTTTATTTAAATCTCACCAAAATTTTGTGATCACTAGTATGATTGGACATGTGCAATCTGGAAGGGTGAGCGCCTCTATCCTGAGTTTTTTGTCTAAGGTTAACATTTCGTACAAATCTCAATCAACCGCGGGATCCGTATACCTACCTGGGAAGTCTTGGGATGAGCATTCACTTATAGGCTAAAGCTTGTCTCCCACAAGTCGCTATAGATTCTAAACACTTGGATAGTCAAAAGTTTCTGATGGAAACTATCCTAACGTCTCATTTTATTGTGTTGTATATATCACGTTTCTTATTTCTATTTTAGGTTTCATTGCATGATTATTTACTTCACTGATTTTCTTATGTTATTCTCTTATTTATTGATTATTCACCTTTGATTTTCCATTATCATTATTATAGCATTTCCCTTATATTTCGCGTTATATCTTACACTACTTATATTTTAATCATGCTTGTAACTTTTACACTATAGCATCATTTCCTTTTGTGTTAAACATTTTTACCTATAACTCAAATTTTTTTACACCTTGTGTTTAACTTCGACCACATCCCGACTTTGGGGATGTTGTGTCATCACACACAGCTAAACCAAACGTGGATTTAAACTTGTTAGTCCTCTTGTTTTATATCACTATGCTTACAAACCCATTTGATCGAAGTCACAGTACCTCACTAGACCATAAACTTTTGTAACCTCTCAGAAATTTCATTGGGTACCCCTCGTGTTTGCGCAATACCTGTAACGTTGTATCCTCATTCTATTATATAGGATTGACAAATACTATTTTCGTACATGTTTCAGGTTGATTTTGAGACGTATTCTTTAAGCCTTTGGATTTATATTTAGATCTTGGAACCATTGTATTTCAGTTTAGACTTATTAATTGTTGTCTAGAATCATTGTAACATTTGTATTTCATCTCAATGTAATAAATTATTCAATTCAATGTATCAATATTTACACTTTACTATCATGAGCTATTGAACAATCGTCACTATCGTGCACCCCGATGATTACGCCATCGGTTGAGGTGTTACAGTTTTTAATATTTGCATCTCTTCTACAAATTAATTGTCTACATTTTTTAATTGATCTATTATGTAAGTTTTATTTGGTTATCATCATTCTATTTAAAACTAATTCAAGCCCCTCCCTTTTTATATACATATATATAACTGTACTTGTGTGCGAAAACTTTTGGTTTAATCGATTGGTCCGTATCCCTGTGGACACGAATCCTACTCACACTTTTACTAAGTAGAATTTCTTACTATTTATTTGTTGGATTCGACACCCAACATCAAAACCGATGAAACACATAACATCAATCAAATCTAAACTAAACAATGAATCTATACATCGATCAAAATCTAAATCTAAACCGAACAACGAAATTATATGTATAACATCAATCAAAATCTAAACAAATATCTAAACCGAACAACAAATATATACATATAAACAAAATCAGAATGATGAGGCGATACATATACATACAAACAAAAGCAGAAACAAATCTCTAAACTAAACCACAATCGAGAATTAAAAACAGTTAGCAAAACACAAAATCTCAAAACCGACAAAACACATAAAAACTCGGCAAAATCTAATTAGAGAAACAAATAAATACATATTACACAATCAAAAAAAAATCCAACTAACTAATACATATATATGTTTCACACAATGATCGATTTTGAGGTATACAAACCCTAGAAGGTTGATTAAAGGAGTTGCATCAAATTCAACCGAAAAAAGAATGAAATTGGAACAAATAAACCAGAAGTACGAATGAATTAGAATAAAGTGTTAATGAATTACCTAGGAACGTTGAAGGAAAGTATGAGAGGATGACAAAGAGAATGAGAAGCGTAGTTTGGCAAAGAAATAGAGTTGTGAAAGCGAGAGGTGTTGGTTTCTTTCGAGTAACATTATATTGTTCGATATTCTCAAAACCGTATTGATATTGTAACAATTGGTTAAATTTAAGAGATTGGAATCGGAGAGGCGCTAAGGGATTGGAGAGGGAGAGGGAGATGGAAAATGGGAATGAAGTTAGAATTAGGAAATTTAGGGTATATATATGACGGTCTATTTTGTTATTTCGAGTACAGTCGGAACCCCGAGAGAGTTCTAACATGTCATAACATTGTGACACATAGGATGCATGACTTGAAGGCTGATGTAGACACCCTAGTAAAGGGTCACCTCAACTTAAATTTATCATTATATAGGTTGATTCTTTATTTTTTATTTTGTAGAAATCATATTTGAAATATATACATAAAAAGAAAAAGTATATAAGAGTGTGTGTACTCGGGCGCCATAAGTGGGCAAAAAAAAAATAGCGCGCCCCCCCCCCCCCCCACACCATTACGGGGGGGCGTTATTTTGTAAAAATCGTCTCCCGCGTTATAGATATAGCGCTGTGCAACAAATCAACCAACCAATCACATGATGACACCTCAGCAAAAGGTTGTTTTTTTTTAACAGGGACGCTAACTTTCCCCACTACCACTACACCATTTTTTCACTTTATCTCTCCATGCTAACTCAGCTGCCACGTGGACCAATCAAAAAATGAGGCTTTATATGTAAAGCCCCCCACTACGCATGCCGTAAAGTATATTCCGTTTAACTAAAAATAAGTACACAAACACAAATATATTACCGTTAAAGATACTTGGAATGACAAAATTGCCCTTATAACCTCCCTTCACTTCCTTGGCAATTTTGCTATTTCACAAAATGTTAAAAGGCAGTTTAGTAAACAACCTCCTATATATTTATAAAATATTTAAACTTAGCGCCACACCATTAATATAACGCCCACGTCAGACACAAAAACGAGTGTATATTCATTGTTCTTCAAATCAACAAAATCTTCATTATAGGAACAAAAATAATCACAAAGCAATCTTTCCATAAGTGTAGCTCCAACATTTAATTTTTTTTAGGGTTTATAAGTAGAAAACATAATGCTAGACTTAGGCAAACTTGTAAGATTGTCTTCTCGTACCCTTGTTAGTCTTTGCAAACACTCTAATTTTAAAATGAATAGAGCTTTGAGATCAAATAGTACCTTTGATGATCGTTTGGGTAAATGTGTTGCGAAGAAGAAGGCGATATCCAACCCGTTTCTTCCATTTCTTGTGGGCGCACCGAAACTTAAACTTGTAGGGTTTTAATCACTTCTTTTGTTTATTAGAATAGCAAATTTGTCGATCAAGAACAAATATGGGTTTTAAAATCTTGATGATAAAATGTGGTGGTTTGGTTTAGTAAATTATACCAGGAGAGATTTGAAAAACTTGCACAATTTAATTACTCATGAAGTTCTTATTATAACCGATTGTATTTATATAAAAATTTGTGTTTGTTTAAATTGTATTTTTGCCCAAACCCTTTTATGAGTGGGGCATTCTATACACACCTCAGTGACAAGGCCTTTGTGGTTGCAACGAATGCGTGTTTGAAGGCTAAGCCTTGCATCATAGCCCCCACTGCCCTTGCTTTTAAACGGTCGTTTGATGATTTGTTGAAGGGCCGTTTAAAAGTTAGGGTGTTTTGAGTTTGGGGACGTCATAGGATTAGTAGGGTATTTTGTGAGTAGGATATATATTAGTAGGTTTGTTTGTTATGCAAAGTTTGAATGATAGTTAAATTGCAGATAGCATGTCGTGAATGTGAGAGCATGATCTACCCCGAAGAGGAGATACGGTCCTGCTCTATAAACAACTGTAATGTCTCTTATCATTCAAGATGTGCAAGTGATCGTTTTGGCATATCCGAATATATCAAGTGTCCTCAACATGTATAGCTTCTCCTTTCTTTTTAATCGATGGACATATATATATATTTATTGTATAATAAGTTAATAACATACAAAATCACTTATGTTCAATAGGAATGCTTTCACTGCAAAAAGAAGACATTCTTATGGCGGTGTTCAAGATGTGATTTAGCATCACATGAGAAATGTGCACCATATCCTGAGTATGTGATCCGTTCCAAGGAGAGACCAGGAGAAATAATTTGTTGGAGGCATTGTACTGATTTTCCACCAATCAAGGTCCATCTCTCCCATCTTTAACATGGTCATTTATAATATATTTTTGTGTATTATTTTAGTTGATATTATAAGTTTCAAACACTTTGGGATAAATTGGTAAACTTTGTGTGTTGCATTTGTTTAGAGAGGGGGAGTGTAGTCAGAAAATGGTTACATAATACTAACTAGGCATTATGTTGTTATGCATTTGAGTATTTGACTACTTGAGAAATCAACATTGTTCTTGAATCCAGTTTTAGGCTTCTTACTTTGTTGATCTTCATTTTAACTGATTAAGTTAAGGACGGTACTGATTTCGCTTGTTGAATGTGCAGAGCGTGGTTCCCGCCAGCACCATAGAGGTGAGACTTCTAGCAACATTATTTAAACTCTTCTCTACAAACTACCATATTATCAGAAAATATTTATGTCATGAACTTTTGGTATGTACCACTATGATCACACATGGTGAATCACCAACTGTCTTGAATTTTAATCATATATATATATAGGAAGTTTTTCGGCGTCTGCCGCTCCAATATGTGGAAAAGGAATTCGAGATTGATCCCAAGTGGGGGAGCAACCCGGCGGAGGAGCCACCTTCAAATGTGCAGCCTTCATATGCTATAAGTACCATGGAGGTGAGGCTTGTAAACATATTATCTAATCTATTCTTTGCAAGTCATTATAATGTGCATGAAGAGCTTTTTAATTCAATACTCACTATAAATGGCCGGTCTCATATTGTAAATGATCATGTCCCTAATCGAATTATGCAACTTCTATAAATGAGTAAGTTCTTTAATCACGAATAGTTTCACCCTTATTGACGCATAGCGGAAGTATAAAGTATGAGTACATAGATATTTCTCTAAGAAAAATGATTCATTATTGAGTGCTGAAAACATTACATGAGGATCCTTTTTATATGGAATTCTAAATTTGACATATATTGCTTATAGTCCACGTAACTTCACTCGTAGCCCAAGTTATGTTATTTGTATGTTTAGGTCATATCTACTTTGTATAGCTCCTTCAAAACTAGTTCTCTTCCAAAAACTAGAACAAAAAGGAATGGAATCAGAAAGATAGTTGTAACCGAGGGCCTCAACCAAATCTTTCTACTTCTAATTATAGGAATTGTTTCGTCTTCTGCCTGTGCCAATGGAAGAGGAATTCAAGATTGATCTAACGACCTTGGCGGATAACTTGGAGCCACCTTCCTATGTGCATATTAAGCGTAGTATCCTTTTATTCCATTCTAAGAACTAATTATATTTCTGATTAAAACCACTACATATATATCATGTAGATTTACATCATCTAAAAGACTGCTTATACAAATGGAAACTTTAAATACAATGCACATCATTCTGGCTCTCCATGCCATAGTTTCCTCAACCTAAACAAGATATACACCTGATAAAAAACAAGAGTTACAATGAGGATATCAGCTATGGAGATTGCACGTGTAGTAATCCAAATGTATGCTATGATGGTTGTACATGCAGGTAATTTGCCGCCTATGAATATGGTATTCATTTGATGATTTACATGTAAATATTTCTAATGTCTATTTATAGATCTACGCTTGTTAGCTGCTCAAGTGCCTGCAAGTGTTCAAAAAATTGCACAAACAGGCAATTCCGAAAACCAAAAAAAGTTAAAGTTTTTATGGTAAGTTTTAACATAAGAATAAGTTCCATCTTTTGTTTTAATAATTTTGGCCAATTTGTGTTTTTTTCTGAGTATACTTGTTTTAGAATCACTTATATGGTTGACATATTTGTAGACTCAACATTGTGGTTGGGGTGTCAAGGCCAATGAACTCATTAAAGAAGGTGAATACATCATTGAGTATGTTGGAGAAGGTATACATGTACAACTCTTTGATTTATCATCTTGTAAAATTTTACAATTATCATTGTTTCTTTAAAGTTTGTAATTAGTATTTATAGCAATTCATTTTACAGATTTTATTAAAAATTTGTTTGTCATACCATTTCAGTTATTGATGATGCATTATGTGAGAATAGATTTTGGGAAATGAAAGGAAAAGGTATCACTAAGTTCTACGTGGTTCAATTCGCAAAAAACTTCAACATTGATGCAAAATTCAAGGGGAATGAATCGCGTTTTATAAATCACAGTTGCGATCCTAATTGTATAATGGAAAAATGGTTAGATATGAACTTGATATGAACTTCTATGTCTTTCATTCTTATATGAAATACATTGCATTATTAAATGACAGTTGTATCATGCTTTTGACACTTTTCTAGGGAAGCCAATGGGGAGAGTCGTCTGGGTATCTATGCTTTAAAATCGATCGAACCTGGAGAAGAGTTAACATTTAAGTACAAGTAATATTATTTACGCCCTCTGATTCGTCTACTATATCTAAACAAAATATAATAAATAACATTTTTGATTTTGTCATTGTAGATTTCAGTTATATGAGCATGTTGATGTAAAATGCCGTTGTGGTGCTTCAAATTGCCGTGGCTATCTTGGTAAGAAGAATGGCCTACCTAGGTGATTCATGTTGAAATATGTCTTCACATCCGTCGAAGTTTGTTTTAAGGTAATTCTTGTTGTCTGTTGTCTAATAGTTTTTACACCATGAATGTCAAACAAGACCAGAAAGGAGGTATATGACAATATGTGTTACATTATGGAGACATTGAAGTTTGGTTTCTATTGTGATAAAAATGTTGAATACTTTTGGCTTTACAATAACATGCACAAATTTTGCTTCATGTGATACATGGCGGAGAACTCAAATAATTTATTCACATGTGTATCGATGGGGATGCGAAAGAAGAGGGGAAATGGTCCAACCTCAAAAGGGCATGAGTGCTATCTACATACTAAAAATATACTCTCTATGACAAACTAGTTGCTTCATATGAATACTTGGATAATACATAGACATATCACTCGGAATTAGTTTTAAAACTATCAATTTGTGGAAGCTAATGCCTGTTTGTATTCCATCCTAAGCACTTGATCTTTAACCATCTAAATAGTTAAGCTAAGATTTATGGATTAAGTCGCTATGGTAAAGTCGGAATGTGGTCTCCTTAATTATTTAATTTTTGAACATTTTTCCTTGGTTCCAGAATTTATTATAAGGGAATATGGGCTGAAAACATATTTATTTAATTTGTGACACTGAGGGAAAACGTGATTATTGAAAACTCACAAAACATTTGTGATGAATTAGGGAGTGTTTAGCCAAAGTCACTCTACATGTCAACTCTAGCACAAATTCATCCACAAGTTGTTGCACTAGCTTCTCTTTTATTTCCTTAACTTATATCATCAATACATTATAAGTCTATATTCGCTTGCGAGTCTGAGTCGTGTGAAAAAATTCACATGTAATAATCTGCACCTAGTAATAGTATGGACCAAGTGAAGCTAGAAATGAGAAAAAGCTCGAGTTCGAACTTTAAAATTAAACGAATCATACATGACTCATGAGGTAAGCTAGACCAGAAGCGACTCGACTTACTTTTTTTTTTTTTTTGATCGGCTAGCGCAGTGGTCTCTTTTTTTGTTTTTGAGGAGCCACTGACAACTGACGCGGACCCGGTTCGAAGCGGCGCCATGGCGTCAAACTGGTTTGTTACCCCGAAAGATAACCTAACCACCCAGGCCGGCCAAGGTTGCTGGGGGCTGCCAGGAGTCGAACCGGTGACCTCAAACGAGCGGGAACTCACCTATGGTGAGAAAACCCTCTCACCTCACCTTTTGCTTGTTGTGGGGATCGAACCTTAGTCTATAAATAAACCAAAGTTCTTTCCAACCACTAAGCCAAAGGATCATTGGCGACTCGACTTACTTACTCCTAATCTATTGCATTTTCATTATCAAAGCATAGGACTCGTGTAGTTTCTACCTTTTAGAATTTCAGTAGTTAAAACATAAAATGTTATATTGCTTCCGTTAGTACACAACTTTTATTCTTTTTATGGTGTCCTAAGCCCAAATTTAATCAGGCCTCTAGCCCAAACCCAAAATGGGCTTTAACTACTTATTAGTTCCATTCTTTACCTTTATGTGTGCCTACTTATATTGGTTCTCAATTGGATCCTTAACTTTTAACTTGATGGTTAGTATCTTAGTGTGTAGAGAATTATATGCAACCTCTTTTTTACTTAGCATGGTTATAATATCAATGAGTCTTGTCGCTCGTAGGCTACTCGTAGTTGATTTCGTAATAGTTTAAATCAATTCGAGCTTAAACGAGTTTGAGCATCCATTCAAGCTCGACTAGAATAACGAGTTTAAACAAACTTTCTATTTATGACAAAAAAGATACAAAAAAAATATTTTGTTATGTTATATAGAGAAATAATAATTATAAATGTATTTAACATATAACTATAGATATATGCAAATAAAATAATTAAGCAACTAATGTCGTAATTGAGTTGAGTTGAACTGAGCTTCAGCATGAAAAACTATTTGCGAGTCATACTCGAGCTTAAAAATTGGGCACAAAATGATATGTGCTTAAGCTTTCTTGAGTTAAACCAATTGAACTCGAGCTCGGCTTGACTCGTTTACCACCTAACAACAATGTATGATCACATATTCACATTCCCATTCCGCTAGAAGTGCGCTCGTTAAGATATACTTTGATTTTCTAATAAATATAGTTTGTATAAGTAATTTGACATTATGATCCCAACCGGAGGTACAATCATGCAACATTGAACACAATATTCATCATTTTGTAGCGGGTTTTATTCTCAAGGCAAAAATGCCGATTTGATGTTCTACATTTCTAGTAAAAGCTACATACGATATTTATTTATTGACTTACAATATTTATTTATAAGTAAATTATACGGATAGTCTCTTAGATAAGAAGAAATTTATTTATTTTAATTTTATGATTCTGGAATTACTCTTTTGGTACCTATGGTTCACTATATACCTAGACCCTAGCTACACCAATTAAGTGGATAGTATCATAGTATTGAAAATTGACTGAGAGAGATCTTAAGAAATAAACCAAATCTCTTTAAAAAAGATATGAAACCGAATCAATAAACACAATTTCTAATTTGGTTCGTTGTCATTTGAAATTCTCTCTTTGCTTTTACTAGTTTATTACGTTGAAAATTCGGCATATTTAATGAAATGTGCAAATGTGCACGATGAGACCACTATCAATAACACCTTTTTTTCTTTATAATTCGGAATATTTAATAAAACTTATAGAGTTAGCTCACTTTGTTGAGTTAAGGTCTCAGATTAAATACCTGGATTAAGTAATTTTAGGATATTTAGAAGGGAATTTTATTTTAATAACCTAAACTATTTAAAATTGATCGTTGATATCCTAAACTAAAAAATTGACTATATATAACATGTACTATTAACCTATTGGATTTTGGCATCCGATTTGGGTTGAGTCACTAACCTAGTTAGTTTGGGGTGCCATGTCAGCATGTCACGTTAGATTAGGGGTGTTACGTCAACCGAAACACTAACTGGGTTAGTGACTTAGCCCAATTTGGGTGCCAAAATCCAATAGGCTAATAGTACATGTTATATATGGCCAATTTTTTAGTTTATGGTGCGAATGACCAATTTCGTATAGTTTAGGTTATTAAAATCCAATTCTCTTATTTATGATATTATAGAGTTAATGTTGCACACAGCCGTATATAGTTCACCGAAAAAAAAGAAAAGATAAACAAAACTAGACATCTATATAAAAAAAAAATTGAACGACAACGGCTACATTGTCACACCATCAATTTTCACGTGTGGGGTTTTACCGCGAGACGCGTGACACACCAGGATCCAAGTCAACGGTCACAATAAACGACAACTACATGTATAAAATACGTTAACCAAAACCATGCAATTTGATAAACATAAAACTACAAGCGGAGGCTGAAATAAGTTTACAACCCAAAATCGTATGAACATAGTCTGAAAAAGTTTAAAACATGTAACTAAACTCTAGACGCCGTGAAAGACCCCGTGTGCCCAGTCCATGCACTGCTACCTTAGCGACCTAAGAAAACATACTAAAAATGTCAACATATAATGCTGGTGAGTTCACAGATGTTTATAAAACGTTTCCATAGATCAGTCCCGTTAATACTATGTTATATGAACGTTAGCTAGACGTATGTACTATACTACTATTAGGTTGGAAACCATTACTGACATGTCACCATATATGAATGTCCAAATGTTGGGCTACCGGCATCCTCGGTAGGCCCGAAAGTTAGAGACAATATGCACATGTCCGACCTCCAGACGACCCGGGTAGGGTTTGTGAGGACCCAATAGATCTATCCACATTTCCACCGTTATGTAATACCCACATATTCATGGTTTCCCCCGAGACTTAGGATGAAACGTCGTATAGTAAACAAAAGATAACCATAGTGTATACACGATCTTTACGAATCCAAAGTACGTAGCATGTTTCTCCCCCGAAAGCAAAATCAGTAAAAGTGGGGCCGTGAAACTCACCTTAGATTGCGTTCTTGAAAATAGTTTAACCGACAATGTTATAGTAAGTCCCTAATACCGGCGACCTATCACAAGATGTATATAAGTATCCGGACTAATAATCCGTAGGTTAACTAGTCCCTGAATGTCCAGACCATAACCATTGTATGTTTGAAAACACGCTTGAACCTTAACCTGACCACACAAGACAAGACAAGACTCGACATCCCATTGGTGACCCGACATCCCCATTGTTAACCAAGTACAAGTAACCAAGCAATCATGTTTAAACACGCACCTTATACCAGGGGTGAGCAAAATTAACCATAACCGACATAACCGAACCATAACCGACATAACCGAACCGATTTTAACCGATAACCAACATAACCAATGGTTATGGTTATGAAATTTCTATAACCGACCGAGCGGTTATGGTTATGGTTATGAAGCTTTGGTTAACCGATATAACCGAACCGAACTTGTATTGTTAAGTTTACATAATAGATTTATGTTTTATATTAACTATATAGAGGTTTTTTTACTATAATAAAAGTATTTTATTAACAAAAATCATATTAATGTAGTATTATTTTTTTTTATGATGAATTAAACTTGTAACCAAGGGGTTAAATATGTTTTTTTGTTAATATCTTATTAAAAATGATCCTACATTGGTACTTTAACTACAAAGTGTAGTCTTGATTAACTTATAAATAATAACCCAAGCTAAGTCTATCATTGTAGGTTCTGAGTTTTTAAGACCCATGGACTTTTAATTTTATAATTTAGCCAAAAGTTAGCTTTGGTTGATTTTTTTTGGTTAATAACCAAAATAACCATAACCGAACCATAACCGAATTCATAACCGATTAACCATAACCGAAGTTTGGTTATGGTTATGGTTACGAAAATCCCATAACCGAAATAGCGGTTATGGTTATGGTTAATGGTAAAAAACCGACCCAAACCGACCCATGCACACCCCTACCTTATACGTATAACAGTCCATCAAGTCTAGCATATAGTTCACATACTGCACGTACGGGTCATAACACGTGTTACCAGGTTTCTAGACATACCACGGGCCTTACAATATGTTCCTAGGTGTTAAACCATGTTTCAAGGTTTCAAAATACACTTACAGCAGCAAACCACACGACTAGGTATCAAACAGGCAACTAGCAAAGCTAGTTGTTCCCTAGGGGGGCGACTGAGATACTACCAGGTGACTAACATGGCTAGTCGCCCCCTGGACAGGTGACTTGCTTACCTAGTCGCCCCCTGCAGTCCAGGTGGCTCTTTTTGCGCGTTTAACCCTCCAAATCAGATCCAAAACATGTAAAAACACCCAACATCAATCCATAATCATCAAGCAACTTATCCAAAACGAAAACCCCCAATTTATCATCGGTCTAACACCCTAATTGCAAGCATTTCCCAAAATAGAATAATATTATGAAAACATCACATCAATGCATGAGAACTTTACCCTAAATGGCAAATAATCAGATTTCATCACATAATCATGTTACAAACATCAACATGTTGTTACTACATCATTCTAGCATAAACCCTAATATCATTCACTCATCAAATCATCTCATAACATCCTAAATCCTCCTAACACCCTCAAACGGGTCAAAACTAATATTATCATCAAAACATATCAAACAACCTTCAAAGTCTGAGATAATCATCCTAATAACTCATTTGTATCATTACAACATCAAACACACAAGAATCCCCATGTTTTAATCATTAAAACCGTTTTCAAGTTTGCATCTTTATTTAAAGTTCATAGAAATGATTAAACATAGGTTGGAACTGTTTTTGATATCGTAAACTATATCGTGCCCAATATCTTGTGGTATACCAACTATTGATACCATAACACACAATCAATGCGGACTAATAAATCAGTACCGATGTGGATACATGAGACGATTTTTTTTATGAAAAACACATGTCAATGTTCTTTTGTTTATATTATATTTTTTGTTACATGAGACAATTTTTTAATCAAATCACTGTAAATATTTTTTTAAATGTGGTATTGCATGCATGCTTGCTATTGCATCACACGTGAATTTTCAACGGTTAAAAATGTAAAAACTAGACATATATATAGGGTTAGGATCAAATGAGAACTCCATTGAGTTGAGAGAACTTGAGAACTCTTGTTGGATTTTGATCTTGATGATCTAACGATTAAGATCAAAGGATGGGACTTCTTGTCTTGATTTGATTAATAAGTTTTTTTTAATCTAAGAAAGTACATTAAGGGTACTAAGGTAAAAACACCATTTGAGAGAAATAACTAATATAACATCATATTAATTTTTTATTCAATAATTCAATATATCATATTTTTTTAAACTATATTTTATTTTTTTATTTTTTTTGCTTTTTTAAAACAAATAATCAGATAAATCTGATGAGGATGATTTACACTGGTGTAATTATTTTACAGATGTGTAAATCTACCATACACAAAACTACTACATTCGTATTACACCAGTGTAATTATTTTACACCAGTGTAAAACCAAACAAACATCTACACAAATCGTATTACACCACTGTAAATTCCCCACAAAACATCAACAAAAATGTATTACATCAGTGTAAAACAAACCAAAAAAAAAACAAATTTTCAACATAAAAATCCTATATTTTGCACTGGTGTTTAACATCATCATCATCTTCACAGCATCATCTCCTGACAAAAACCAAAATTTCAACATAAAAATTCTATCTTTTTCACAAATAATATCATTAATAATAATAATAATAATAATAATAATAATAATAACAACAATAACAACAATAATAATACTAATAATAATAACAGAAATAATAATAATAATAATAATAATAATAATAATAATAATAATAATAATAATAATAATAATAAAATTACCTGTACCATCGCTGGACCACCATCACCAAACCACCATCACTAGACCACCATCGACCACCACCTCCCCACCGTTACCATAATCAAAACCACCATCATCATCACATCCACCCATTCGGACCACCCCAAACAACCACCATTCGAACCACCCCAAACCCCTCATCAGATCACCCCCCCCCCCTCAACCACCCATTCGAACCACCCCATGAAACCCACCCAACCACCCATTCGACCCACCCCCTTAACCACCACCATACCCTCTGTCGAACCACCCCCCCTCTGTCGAACCCACCATCATCAGCCCTGCAACCCACCGTCCTCCGCCGTCCCCTATGCCACCATCACCATCTAAAACCAGTCGAACCACCCCCACCTTCACCATCGAACCACCTGCAAAAAACTCTCTGCACCATCATATCGTTTCTTCTTTGTTTTTTTTAGAGATGGGGAAAGAGAGAGAAAGAAAGAAAGAGAAAGAGTGTGTGTTTGGTGTGTGTGTGTGTGTGTTTTTAGAAAGAGAGAGGTGAGAGATTGTGTGATTATTATTATTATTATTATTATTTAAAGTGTTAGTTGGGGTGGGGTCGGGTGTTATTATTACTAAAATGCCCACAAGTGGCCAAGTGGGTGTATACAAGAGACTTTATTGCCCCAAATTAAAAAAAACAAAATATTATAAAGGTGATGATATGTCACTTGATGATTGGTCCAGAAGAGTTCTCAATTTCTCTCAACTCAGTAGAGTTCTCATTTGATCCAGGTCCTATATATATATATATATATATATATATATATATATATATATAAGGTTATATTGGAAACCCTTGTTATAGTGAAAACTCTGTAAACTCTAACTTCTCGAAGGTTTTTTTTATATGAAAATTTTAGGGTATGTAATATACATGATTTTAAGCATTTTGAGCCAAAAAAAAAAATCAAAAAAGCGCCGAACACTTTTTTTTAAAAAAAACAAATAAGTTTTTGGGTAACACATTGTTAATACATGTTAATTTCGCTTAACATGTGTTACCCAAAAACTTATATTTTTTTTAAAGTGCTCGACGTTTGTTTTGATTTTTTTTAGCTCAAAATGCTTAAAATCATGTATATTACATGCCCTAAAATTTTCAGGCCCTAAAAAGCTTGGGAAGTCAGAGTTTCTAGAGTTTTCGCTATAACAAGGGTTTTCTCTGGATACTAACCCTATATATATGTGTGTGTGTTGTGTGTGTGTGTGTGTGTATGTCTCATAAGATCAACTCGTTTACAGCCACGGATGCATTTACAAAGCGGTTTAAACGAGTTACACTAATGTGGTTGTGTTATACAATTTTATGGGTATGAGTTTAAATATGCAACTTTTGCGCATATAAACATATGAGTTATGTTTGAGCTAATTGTCTCGATTAGGGGTGAACAAATGTCGGTTCGATTCAGGTTTTACGCATAACCAAAATCGATAACCGAAACCAATCGATTAAGTCGGTTTGATTACTATGTGGATTATCGTTCAGTTTGGTTGATTACCAAAAACAAAACTTGTGCAAATTTATAACTTGAAATAGTTAGTCTAATGTTTTGAACCTTCAAGCATACAAATACATGAAATATCAGGAAATAAATGAAAATATGTTTCAAATACATGGATATACATGAAAATATGTTTCAAATACATAAGTGTACATCAAAAACATATAACTATCGGTTCGGTTTCGTAATGGAAGAAGGGAAAACCGAAACCGTAACATGATGATTTGGTTTTCGCCATATCTTAACTCTAACCGATAAGTTGAGTTGATTTCGGTTAATTTCAGTTTGGTTTCAGTTTTTTTTTTCAATTACGGGTTTTCATATGCTCACCTATATTTCCCAATTAGGTAAACCAATATCATTAAGACTATTCGTTGTGGACACACGAACAGCCCGACACGAGCGAGCCACGTGGCTCACGAACTGACGAACATCACACCAACCCCACGCTAAGCCCAGCGTGAGCGAGCACAAGTGACCACAGTCACAAGAGCGAGCAAGGGTTTTGTCTTGGATTTGAGGGGGCGCGAGTGAGGGTGGGTGGTTTATCCACAACAGAGTCAAGTGAGCGAGCAAGAGCTTTATCCAGTAACCAGTCAGTGTCCAGGTGACACAATATTATTGGATAATCCCGAGTGATAAGCCCGACCACAACACACAATCTATGTTGGAATAGCGTTGACTAATAATATATTGACGAATATGCCCCTGGGCATAACAAAATTTGACCCCAAAAATGAAAATATAAAGGGAAATGAGTGTGGTGGAAGAGAGAATGTGTGCAGGCACGGGTAGTACCTTTTGCTTTTAAAAGGGGACCGTTGGTAACCCCATTTTTAGCTTTATTCCCACTTTGCCCTTTTTGCCTTTGCCCTCAATCTTTAAAATTGGATTAGGCATGGAAGAATAACACGCACACCAACAATGATTTTGATGCCCCCAATATCTCACCACACTTGATCATTAATCAAATATTTGTTTTTAACTTATGAAATTATAAGTTTGTGAGCACAATAATTAAAATTGATTGTCACACCAAAACATAAGCCAAAGCCAGTTTAATCAAGCAAGCCGGGTAATTAAAATTCTTGAAAGGGATGTCCAAAAACATGCATACATTACATTTGGAAGAGGTGGAATGCTTTTAATATCCGGGATATGATTATGTCGTTATGTTTGTTTTTTCTATATGCTATATAGAAGTTTTGCCGTTCAAAAATATGTATATCATACGTGCTCAAACGTAGTCTCTTTTAACCCACTTACACAATTCTCTCTACCTAAAACCAACCTCCTATCTCATCTCCCCCCTCCTAAACGGTAGGGGTCGTTTCCATCTTTTACCACCCATAAACTATTGTAATGCCCATATTTCGCAACCTTTAATATTCTTTTAGATTAAACATTATACATATATACATTTAGTAGTCAATGATCTCCAGTCTAGCTGGTTTGAGGTAGAGTGAGTTTTCTTTTAGGGGTTCTCATTCTGGGGTATGTCACAAGTTCGATCCATGCACACCACAAAAAAATTCCCCATGACGGTTTGAGCTTAGGCAAGGAGGACACCGGTGTATGGGTAAGGATTCGAACTTGGAACCGCTAGTTAGGGTTGTACAAAAATTTTCACTGAACCAAGCCTTTAAAAAAATTGTGTGCAAAAAAAAATATGGTGTGGTGACGTTGGCGGTGGTTGACGATGACAACTGACAAAGGACGTGAGAAACTAGCGAGATGATGGAGGTGAGTGTTGAAGTCGAAGAAGTCCGTCTACTTGACTTTGTGGTGTCTCCGGTGCAGAAGCAGTAACATTGATGAGGTTGGTAGTGGTCATAGCATTGGTTTGCTAAAGCGATAGCGATCGAGTTCCCACCGCATAGTGCGGGGTAATTTACTAGTTATAAACAAATAAAAAATAGATTTTCTTAATAAAATTAGTACAGGACTAATACCTTCATACATAACAACTATGTTTCACTAATAAAATTGGGATGATCTTTTACTATCCTCCATGTCGCCATATAGGTAAATGATGTGGCATTAATCAAAACGATAATCGTCATTAGTCGTATTCAAAAGATCAGCTTCATTCATACCATATCTCCTTTGATTGTAAAGGTTGTTGTAGATGACATTAAACCTCATCAATTATGTCTTAAATCCATCCACTTCAAGTAAAGTTTATGAACCGTACGATATACCTCACAGTTTATTGTTGTGTGAATGGATTCAAAACTCGTCTCCAAACACCATCAGAAATTCGTGTGTTACTTAGTAATAATAAAACATAACGTAAAGATACTTTATTTTAAACACGCCTTGGTTTTTAGTAAAATCTATAAGCACGTGTCTACAACAAGAATTTCAAAATAATGGCATTCATATTAAATAAAAAAATGTATATTACATGTTATCAGAGAAAAATTCAATTATTTGTTAAATAATTTACCTAAATAACAAACAACCCATTTCACTGATCGGCGTGTGCGTATCGCATACCCCCTTGTTAGCCCGCACAACAAGGGAGTGGGGTAGTGTTCCTGCATGGCACAACACTGCCACGTCGTCTATGTCGTCCCGTATCGAGGTTGTTCCCTCCACCCTCATATCCTCTGTTTATATTTCTCTATTACATGAGTACATCACTTTTCTTTCATAGTTAATTACATTATTTCACTTATATCTTTACTAGTTGTTGAGATGACTAATATTATCTAGCCCTTTTATATCTAATCGAAATCCAAAATTAACTATATTTAATTGTTAATTTGGTTAAAAAATTTTTATAAAGATAATTTAATTAATATAAACGTAAAAGCATAACTAAATAATTGATACTTTTTTTCTTGTAGAAACATACAAATGAAGATCTTCTAGTCAACTCAATTACTTTATCATTATTTTTAAACAGCTCTCGGCCAGAACTATACAAGGTCAAAGCTTGGTTGACGTTGGATTTGAACCTGAGCACTCCAAGGTAAGAACCTCCAAAGGAGTAACCCCCCCCCCCCCCCCCCCCTATACCACTAGGTTGTGGCTTCATTGGCTCTACTTTATCTGATTTGGTTGAAGTTTATGAGATTACTAGATTAGATGTAAAAGTTACTGAGATTTGAACTGAAGGGTCAATATGTAATAACGCATGAAGACGGGGACAGATATATAAAAGTGTAATACACACATGTTTCTATAAGAAAGACAAAAGGTGTTTTAGGATGTTAGCAAAGCTTCTTCATTGGTTTCTTTTGATTGGTGTTTGCTTTTACTTTCATTGAATAATTATTATTTTAAATCAAACCTTATCAAAAATCATTTTTCTTTGAGGTTAAAGTAAATAAAGAATCTAATGTACTTTTTTTAATGTTAAAACCTATTGTTGGATTACAAGTTACCCTTACACAAATCAAATTTGAAGCTACTAGCGGAAATGAAGGATAGTACTTTCTATTGGTTAAAACATAGAGGAAATTGGAGGGGCGCTCAATGATTCTTTTTTTTTACTTAACTGATTTTAACTAATCATGTACTGTCATATCACTTCACTGATTTATTTTTTTAAAGGCAACACTTAACTGATTCACTTCACTGAAATCTTTATTTTTTAGTTTTTTTAAGAAACATTAATTAAACATTTTATTAAACTAATAAAATAAACTTACAATATTAAAAGTAAATTAAAAATAAACTAAATAAAAGAAAAACTATTCGGAGACATCTGCTTCGAGGTGCGGTAGATCAAGTCCGTCTAGATGTTCCACGAGATCATTTTAAAGTCGGAAATGTGTATCGGAGTCTGTCAACTCCGCAAGGCTTGGTCGTCGAAGAACGGTTGGATCGGGGGATCGCGTATGTGCACCGGTGATATCGCACGCTCCTCGTCTTTAATGATCATATTGTGCAATATCATGCACGTATAGACGATGACGCTACACCTAGCAACGGTTGTCGGCCTCAAGGGTCATGCAGTAATTCCCCACTTCCCCTTTAATGCTTCGAACGCTCGCTCAACATCCTTCCTTGCCGCCTCTTGCGCCTTAACGAATTTCTTTTCCTTAGGATCGGTCGGATACCGAAACGCTTTCACAAACGTTGACCAGGTTGGGTAGATGCCATCAGTAAGATAATATCCACGTTTATATGAGTGGCCATTTAAAGTAAATGTCACTCATTTTTTTAAAGTATGGAGATAATTTCTATTATTTTTTATACTAAACCTTAGGATTGTATTTCTATTATAGGAACTATGATAAAATCGGTCACAAAATATGACCGTTTGAAAAACACAAATTAAATTCAACGGTCAAAAATGGAATTAAAAAACATAAAAATTCGATTGTTGCATCTAATATGACAACTTATCAGCCCGTTAGATAGAACCGGAAAACGGTTCACGGGACCCCTATCAGTACTGGTGGCAGCGGTGTTGCCGTGCTGGTAGTGGGGTACTCGTGACGTTTACTGGTGGCGCCCCGTCCCCTCTTATTTTTTGTTGTGCGTGAGTTTTGATGAATATGAACGTCGGGTGGGAGGAGGGGGGGGGGGCATTTTGTGTGCATTTGGTGTGAGTTTTTAATAGGATTTTGAGTTAATAATTTGAAAGTGCTACTGGTACGACGGTTCATAGTCGTTTCGCGTTTGTTCATTTCCTTTGTTTATAATTCCTTTCTTGGGGTGTTACTGGGTTAAACAACTTGGAGTCTAAACCGATTAGTCATAAGGGTGGGGGCTGGGCTGATCAAGATTAACTTTGGTGTGTGTGTGTGTATGTTTGGCGATATGTGTAATCCGGGTGGGGGGAGTTAGCACCAAAAGTGTGTCTTTGGCGTGAGTTAAATCGGGCTTAATGCGTCATTATAGTGTTTTGGTGCTGACCATCCCCGGTCGCATATACTTCTTTTCTTATATCTTTCGTTTCGGGTTGTGGTTCTTTCTTTCTTGGGTATAATTTTTTATGCAGTGTATAATTGGTTCAAAGGAAACGATTGCAGAAGGTTCATATTGCAGTTGTATGAGAACTTCAACAGCACATCTGGAACTTTAAATGGACTATGTCGATCCTTTCTGGATAGTATAAAGTGGTTCACAAGTTTATGTCGACACATAAGATGTGATAGCAGCAAGGTACAACACACAAAGTATTAACCATATAGGAGAAAGTATTGACCATTTCAAGGTACACATAATGTTGATCTGCACTATTTCAAGTTGGTATACACAATTTAAAAGCCTTGATATTTTAAGATTTAATCATTAACCATTTAAATGGAGGAACTATAGAAAATGCTCGGTTAGTCTTGAAACATTTAACAACACAATGTAAAGGCAGTTAAAGAGGATTCCATTTGTTTTCTGCGCAAAAGGGCAATTAGGCTCAAGGTAGTTGTCTGTTCGTTGAGCGATCTGTTGCTAAAGTAGCTGGTTCACATGCTGGTCGCGTATCCCTTGACATAGGCGGTTTTTGTGGATAGTTGGGGTGTGGTATACCGTGTGATCCTCGCCAATTGGTTGAAACTTATAGCAAGCTAAGTTAACTTATGAGACATTGAGTTATCCTTGTTCGAAGTTCTATATCCAGAACTTCACTATGGGCATATTTATAAGGTCAAACTCAGCTTGCTTATTATTCATTAGTTATTTAATTATCTATATGTGAGACAAGGGACATTTCTTCATTGTGTAAGGTTAACAAGGCACTAAAGGAGACGGGGGTGCTCAACATCATTAAGCTGGGATATTATGGGGATTAAAAGTCTTGATTTCTTTTGAAAACAAGGATGTTGCGGAGTTTTTTCACATCGAGAAAAAACACAATGGGGAGGGATGTTCTGTAAACTTGAAATTTTTGGGAGGAGGATTAGATCATTGAGTATAACAGATGCGCTTGGTTAAAAATTCAAGGCGTTCCACCTCAGTTATGGGATAATGAGGTGTTTAATCAGATTGCTGCAAAGTTTGGGAAGATTATCCATGGTTCAGAGGCTGATTTATCGGACGGGGACCTTTCACATGATCATGTTGATGTCCGGGTCAGACATGGTGATAAGTTGAATGAATCTATTCAAGTTAATTAGACTGCAGCATGTTTTACTATATGGATTTCAAAACACCTAAAAGGCTGGACTCCAACCTTTCTTGACACGGGTTGACATCAATTGTGGGTCAACCTAAATTCTCCTTAGATGTGGGTGGTTCGGTCGTTAGATGCAAAAGTCTAACGACTATTTTTCCTGGCAAGAATTGCAATCGAAATCGTCAAGTGGAAGACGAAAAGTCTAGTGATCACGTTGGGACGAATGAGAATTTATCTTTGGAATTCTCAATGGGGGACCACTGCTCTATGGGAGCACGCATGGTTCCTCGAAACATGCCAGCTGCCATTTGGGGTATCTTCATGATGATAGAAATGTTGTACCTAAATCAGTGGACCACGACTCGGGTAGGCCCAACCCTTTGGGCCATGCATACACAATGTTAGGTGAGTGCAATCGGGCCCAAAAAAAGTGGACGGTATGAGATTGGATAATTTTTATTGCAGGGTTCACAAAAACAATTTGGAGCCACTGAAAACTTGGCACATATGCCTAATGGAAAAGACATGGGCGATAACAGGAAAAATATGTCGAAGACTATCAATGTTTCTTCGAGATCCAAACTCCATGAGCTAAACGTTGGAGTGTTCAATGATTTCCATATGCACCCCATTAGGAGAACTTTTTTTCTCTTAATAGTGGTGCTAGAAGGAAGAGACGATCCAGGCAGGGACTCCAAAGGCTTACGATGCAGTCTATTGATGAAATTTTGGATTGAGGGGAGGCAATAAAAGATGACTCCTCAAACGGAGTGGATGACACCTTCGACCAGGTAGTTTCTAAAAAAATGAGATGTGCGAGGTTAATCAAATGGATGTGGAAACTAAAATTCAGAAAACAGTCAGATTTTCTAAGAAATTGGTGGTTCAATTAAAAGACTTCAATGACCATATCAGAGCTGAAATTATGGGAGATAGGGAGGTAAATCTTATTACCACTTTGAATTATTTCGTGATTTATAATATTTAATGACTTAAATATTATTCCTTTTGTTCGTAGTCCAAAGTGTAACTAAAGAATTGTTGAGTTGACCAAGTCCGGCTTATAAAGGCCGATTTGCAATTACTCTCCAACGTTAGGAGTCGACTACCGAGTACTCGACCAAGGAGGCCGACTTTTGAAACACTAGTTGCATTAAATAATCGATAATTAGATACCTATTAGCATTGTCACAACCACCATTGTTACAACCTTTGTCAAAACCATCACCGGTTACCACATCCACCGGTTACCACCCCAACCATCGTCACCGACCTTCGGTGGCCAGCGACTTGCAACCATTCAGTCACCACCAAACATCAAACTCCACTCCGTCAAACCACTAGTACCGTACCTTCCCATCTGAAAACCTACACCACACGCCTGAAAACCACCATTCCGCATCCCCTACCTCCAACATCCACCACCATTTTGCCTTTTTTGTTAAGTCACCCCACCATCTCCAGCACCACATCCCGACCTCCGTCAACACCTTTTCCACCATCCAACACCATTGCCAACCACAACATCCAACCACCTTCTAGGCCTTATTTTATCACCAGTTTTCACACATATAGTCAACTTGTTCACCACTGATTAAACCTACACCTCCATAGTTATATCAGTCACCACGCTTAAACCAACATCACCGATATACACCCTCACCATTTAAACCCTCAAACTTTGTCATTTCGAACAATCAACATCCAGCATAATACTCCGACAGGAATATCGTTAGGTAAGTCACTGTTGGAGGTCATGAAGAATTGTTTTGGAGGTTTACTGTTGAGGTTGGGGTGATAGATGGTTGTGAGTATGTGGCAGTTGAAGTCTTGCTAAGAAGTTTGGTGGTAGGGATTGTTATGGGTTGTATATTAACTTTGCTAAAAATAAATATTAAATAAGGATGTAAAAAGACACAAAAATACTCTCACATGTTTTGCATGTGAGGTTAGTCAAGAGAGAAAACAAATTGGGTTCATGACAAAGGTTGATTCTTTTAACAAAAAAATAAAGCTAAAGGTTGGTTTGAGTGCTTTTAAACTAAAAGATAAAAGCTGCAGTTTTGAACATACATAAAGGTTGGTTTCTGTAATCTTGTCTTTAATTTATTTTAAGTCAAACTTGGTCGCTTTGCCCGACTAGATAAGATTTTGACCAAGGTTAGGCCGTTTTTTGATCCATTTCGGGTAATTAGGCAGAGTTAAAGAAAATCGCCTCGGCGCTCTACATTGTAGCGATTATTCAGCCTCCTAGGAGGAGCTCTAAAACACTGCTCGTTGGTTATATTACTAGTGTTTATTGGTTGGATTAAATACAAATGTGGCTTAGCTTTGGATTATGGGCTTAGATGCTCATATATTTTAGGTGAATTACCATTGTGCACTTCTATATGTTGTAGATCAAATTATATATGTTCCTGTTTTTAACATGTTACCCTTTCATTGCTGATATTATATGTTTATACACTTTAGGTAAACTTGCATGTAATTGTGATTGTTCCATGTATATATGTTGTGTATCATGTTATACATGTTTCTGTTTTTACTATGTTACTCTCTAATCACCTTTTTTTTTCTCTATTCTGATTATTTCTCAGTTTTTATTTGCTTCTATGCTATCTGTTTTGAGTTGATGGTCTCTTCGGAAGCAGTCTTTATTAAAGTGATGGAGGTAAGACTTGCCTTAAGATACGCAAATGGTACCCTGTACCAAAACCGAGTTGGTACCTGTAAGACCCTACCCCTACTTTGTTTTAATTAGTGGATTTAAGTGGGTGTAAACATGATTTGAACACTAGTTACCAATTATCAAATAAGTACCAAACATAGTTCATACCCAAAAACCGGATGGGGTTAAGTTTTACAAACAACCAAGTAGTTGATATTAGTTAGACACAGCGGAAACAAAGTGATTTCGTTCAACTAAGTTATGTTATGGCTAGTCCCTACAAAAGAAGTTTCAAAGAACGCGTTCAGTTTGTTTTGATTGCTTGATCTTCCACCCGGAGGTCCATCATATCCCCAACCTGTTACACATACATCAAATAGGGTTAGTTAGCATTAGAAAGCGTTAAAATCGGAAAAACGGTCGAAAAACCCAAGCTGGGTGTTTCGCGCGGGCGCTGCGCGCGGCCGCTCCATTTTGCGCGGGCATACCCAAATTGTTCACAGAAGGTTTGCTCGGCCGCGCGAAAGGAGCGCGCGGCCGCGCGCTTGGTGCTATTTTCTTGCTTCTTCACTGCCTAACTCGTGGTTAAGGCCTAAATTTCGCTACCTCGGCCCCTACAACCCCTTCGGATTGTATTCACCTTGGTTTATGAATGTTTAGGGATGCCTTGGGCTCTACAATCCGCACGGGATTGCTTATACTTGGTCTTATTCCCTTTATTGCTTTTTCAAACTTGTTTTTCTTATCCATTTGACCCGTTTGGATCATCAATGGATACCGTTTCCCTCATGGTCGCCTGGTTTCATACACATTAGTACGAGTTGCGCCCACGATTGCTTTCATCTAAACTAAGTTCAAGTTTCGGGTCCTTCTGGACTGTCTAAAATTTATATATCCATGTTATCCGTTCTCATATCAACATACAATTCTCCATTTCATTTCATCATGGCACATTGTAAGATATGCAATACAATCAAAAGATTCTCGGATTCGTTTCATCATGACATTTTGTAAGTATTCTATGCAATCCATATTACAAATGAATGTAGTCAAAACATACCTCAAAGCTTTCCCTTTTGGCGAGTATCCGGTTCGCCCTTGACTTCTAGACTCCCACTTGATTCACCTAGACAAGTATCCAAGTGTTTATCAATACGATTAGTGTTTGATGATCAATTTAGCATATCCTACTAATGATTCCATTACTTTCAAGGGCTTCCATACAAGTAACTTCATTTGAGCATTTAATCAAACACTTAACATACATGATTCTTTAACCAATTGATCTAGCCAAATGGGTCAACCAATCATTCACTACCCACCTCATATTTTCATTACAAGATGTTATTCTAGTCTTGCTAGTGACTAACAATTCACAATTTCAAAACCATCAAGTAATTATACAAGGTTTTTAGGGGTAGTTTCACCCTTGAGGGAACCAACCCATATCACCCTAATTTCCCCAAAATCTCATGTTCTAGGGTTAGATAATTTACATAAAGCAGAATTAACAAGTTTTTAAGGTACCCTTTCTTATAAGGTTCCTTAGATTCTAACAATTTGTTCCCATTCAAGAACCCTAAAATTTCACTCATCATCAAAGAAGCTAATAAAACAATAATCTAGATAAAACAAGTGATACCTAGATGTTTATTGGAGTTTGTTGAGTTGATTAAGCCTTCATGCAAGTGGATTAACCTCTTATTAAGCAAGATTCAAGCTTAAAATGGGTGTAGGAGCTTAGTGTGTGTTTGTGTGTGTGTTTTGTGGTGTCTTGGTCGATCCCCTGATCACCAACACCACCAAATTTCTTGTTTTTATTATTTAGACTTATTATCTTTGGTCTATTGACAGAAATGGCCCTTGGAGTTTTTGTTTAACTTAGTCAAGGCACCAACCTACTACTTGGGTTTTATTTAGTAGTGATTATCAATACCCCTACTTAACCCGTTTCCCTTTTAAGTTAAAATTGTGATTAACTAGATTTTAGATTTTCGGGTGTTACCGTACCCTACCGGTACTAATCTTTTACGTTTTTCATGATTATTACTTTCAGTACCTTTACGGTATTTTACCAACCTTTTACTTTAGAATACTGTACCGTACCGGACACTTTCAAAACTAGTATCCGCTTTTTGTGATTTTCAGGATTGGTATTTTCGGTACCGGTATGGTATCGTGCTCACCCAAAGTATTTACCTACCTCTCACCATTCTTGACCATACAAATAGTTTTGTTATTTCTGCTCACTGGTATCGTTTTTTGTTGTTGTACTAGTTATTGATTAAAATTATTAAGGGAAAATGGATTTTAATACTCCCAACTATCACTTTGGCCATTAGCACTCCAAACTTTCAACTTGTTGGATTTTATCACTCCCAAACTAACTGAGGTCTAACCCAGTTAGTGTTTGTGGCCAAAATGTAAAAACCTAAACTTATATGTGGCCAAATTATAAAAAACAAAACTTAAGGGGCATTTTTGAAATTAAGCCTTTAACTTGTAAAATCGCCCCCCCCCCCCCATATTCTGCAACAGACCCCCCCTCTCTCTCTCTAAACCACCACCACCACATTCACCGGAAACCACCACCACCTTCACCGGAAACCACCACACCTACCACCACCCTTCACCTTCATCCACCTACCACCACCCTTCACCTTCATCCACCTACCACCACCTTCACCGGAAACCACCGTCACCTACCACCACCTTCAGCGGGCAGAAAGGAGGAAGAAGACGACGGTGACTGTCGTGAACCCTTCGTAACCCACCCATCTCTAATTAATAGGACAGTCACCGAGTTGTGGTGACTGTCGTGAACCCTTCGTAACCACCCGACTGAGCCACCCTTTCAATTGAAGATGAAAACAATACAGATGATAAACATAATCATGGGGCTTTTAATCCTCATCAAAAACCGACCCTAAAAGCTATAATAATCGACTGGACTAAGGTGATGTTTGGGTGGTTGATGGCCGGAGGTCAACCGGAGAAGATGACCGGAGGTCAACTGGAGCTCTCCCTCTCTTCCAACTTTCTCTCTGTTCACGTACTCTCTCTCTTCTATCTCCCTCTGTTCACGTATTCTCTCTCTCTCTTCTATATCTCTCTGTTCACGTCTCTCTCTTCACGTCGGCAAAGATGAGGATGTTTGGTTTAGGGGTTTGGCCACCGGAGTTCGGCTGGTGGTGGAGAAGACCACCGGTCTTCCTCTCTCTGAACTCTCTCTCTCTGAACTCTCTCTCTCTCTCTGAACTCCCTCTCTCTCTGTTGATGATGATGATTTTGTGTTTTAATAATATATATAGATATAGATATAGATAATAATAATAATAATAATAATAATAATAATAAAAAGTTTCAAAAATGTCCTAAAGTTTAGGTTTTTACATTTTGGCCACAAACACTAACTGGGTTAGACATCAGTTAGTTTGGGAGTGATAAAATCCAACAAGTTGAAAGTTTGGAGTGCTAATGGCTAAAGTGATAGTTGTGAGTATTATCCGCCAACAGCCGATAGTTAGGAGTATTAAAATCCATTTTCCCAATTATTAAAGTATGTATTCATTTGGTTATCCAGTTACCCATCACCTAATGGTTTAATAATATAGTGCTTTTATAAGAGTGGTGTGAGTTGAATTTCTTACATGTTAAGATTGTATTTAAATGTAAAATAGTTCCCTTTTGTTTTTGTTTGCTAAAATGAAATATTGATTTTTCTTTAAAAAAATAATGCTTAAGAACAATTGTATGAACAAACTCAAAATGATATAATATGATATTATTGTATGATAACAAAATATGTTACTTAAAACACATATATGAATTCTTACGCATCCATAATATGTTGATTTATCTCGTCTGGAACGGACGTGAAGTACATGGGGGGGGGGGGGGGGGGGGGGGGGGGGGGGGGGGGGGGAGCTTATGTCAAGTCTGGAATCATGGACCGAAAATGAGTCTTCCATAGCGGTTTTGTGAGAGGAGAGACATGGACGAGGACTAGGGAGACAAAGGTAAGTGGCGTCCAAATCTCTCATCACCATTGTAGATGATCCTATAAAGCTTCGCCCTTGGTTAGAGCCATGTTATCTATGTGATAATAACGTAACGTTTTAATGTCAACTTCCATTTTAAACCACAACACTTGGTCTTGTGGTAAAACTATAATGAAAAACATAAGTGAACATGTTTTGTTTTGGTGTTTATTTTTTATTATTTATTTATTATTTTGGGTGTTTATGGTGGACTGAAATGGTACAAGAAGAAAAGCAAAGTAGAGTTGCAGGGAAATCATGATAAGGAGGCAGTAGGCAGTAGTAGTGTAGTCTTATCCCATCCACATGATCTTGTATCACATCTTCTTAAATCACATTCTTACAAATCCATGATTTGTAATTTGTAAAACAACTGTAAATTCATTGTATATAAAAAAAAAATGCTTAAGAACAATGGTATGAACTAGCATTTGTGTAACAAAAATGCATACTTTATGTAAGTATAAAAGATCGCTTGCTATAAATAACTTTTAAACGGAAAGGTTGCAAAAGTCGACTTAACTTTAGAGAGTACGTGGAGATCAAGTGAGGAAGATCATAAAGCTAAAATTGATTAACAAGACAAGGCCTACTAGTATCAGTGTTGGATAAGACTTTATCTTTTTTAAATGACGAGGGTTCAAATCTTATATGAGACAAAAATATAGCTATTAAAATTTTTTTTGATTAACCAGATCAAGAAATTGACTATTATTTCTCGTGTATTTATATCCTATTAAGCTACGATAGATCAAACTATGCCACTATAATTAATAGATCATTCAAATAATTTTATATCTCAGTCTTCTCTTTAAACATTATAAAGAGACGTATAAAAACTAATCCACATTTTACGTCTTCGCGAAAAACATATAATAAAACGTATAAAACTAACCCACTTTTGACATTTTCGCCTTTGAGGAAGTCGTCGTTTTTTTATATAATCGTGCCACAAGTTTGTTTGAATAACCACATGGCGTTGTAGCCTAGTAGCATTTTCGGGGTGGAATAAGGCATAGAGACTATTTGGTTTTGAGTTTGATTCCAACAAGGGTTTTTTTTCCTGATTTATTGGGTTTCTTCCTGAATTAGTGTATAAACATTATTGCCTAGTGGAGATGGATATGATCGGATGGTTTCAATGAATACAATACCATACTCCAGTAGTCCATCAATGTTCCTAATTTGCCGTAAAAGAAAATTGTTTGAATAACTTCATAGTCATTTTGTGAGGCTTTTTGATGTTGTAAAGATGCATACATAGGAAAGGAACCCTACTATACCCCGTTAAGTATATCAGATCAAATTTGACATCTATAGCTGTGATAATCCCAATAAATTTACCTATCAACTTCATAGTTATGTATTATTGTAAAATATATTCAAATGTATAAAACTAAGGGGGACGGAACCTGAAATGGTCACCAGCACCCAACTACCAAAACGGTAATATCACCGTCTGTAATGATAGTGGATTAGTGAATCATTTGCTGATTGTATCTAACGGAGCGTGAACCTTTGCATCCGGTGGAAATCGAAGATATATAACATACGGAGTATTATAAATGCATGCTAAAAAAATGCTTATTATAATATTATATGTCTCTTCTTTGCCGTGCTTCATCTACGTAAAGCCATCACACCAACAGTGAAAAGAAAAAGAAAGAGACTGATTTAATGAAAGAAAGAAAGAAAAAGAATAAGCGTATGTTAACCAAACATGCGCACGTTAACCATTAAAGCATCTTCAAGAAAAAAAGTCCATAATTTACACTTTACACCCCTCTCACTCTCTGTCACTGACACTACCGTATATCATCCCCACCCACCTGATTCTCTCTCTCTCTCTCTATATATATATATATATATATTTTTTATATATACACACACATACATCCAAATAACATTTGCAATTACAAATGTTGTGATTTACACAAAATTACAGACCAAAATGTCCCACACAAAATCAAAACTTTTATTAACATAACTTCATTAATTTCATGTTTTTAATATTTTCCCACCTCTATTTCTTCAAACTTTAATGTTTTTTTCACTTACATTCAACAAAAACATGCTGCAAACTTTCAGATTATTCGTACTCTGTTTTCTTCCCCTGTTTTTTTCTTCACCTGCTCTGTCATATGAAGCTAGGAATCCTGAAGGTTGTGGTCCATCGTTTTTAAAATTCCTTTCTGGGTTATGTTATTCAGCTTATAATCTTGATGGGTTTTTGTTTTCTTGATCTGAAACTGTGTGTGTGCAGTTGTTGCTTTGATTGCTATTAGGAATGGTTTGAATGATCCTCATGGTGCTTTTAGCAACTGGGATGAGGATTCTGTTGATCCTTGTAGCTGGGCTATGATTACTTGTTCACCTGATAATCTTGTTACTGGATTGTATGTTGTTTCTTCACATATTTGTACATAATATTTATATTTAATATGTTATAGTTATATTAATAATATACACACAAATATGTGTTGTTCACTGTTTTATTCGTTATAGTGGAGCTCCAAGCCAAGGGTTATCAGGAACGTTACCAGGGGTTATAGCTAATCTCACAAACCTTCGTCAAGTGTAAGTTCTTGATAATATTTTTATTCTTTAGGATGTAAATAGGACAGGCCGTTGGCTCGAGCTCGCTCGTTTAACTTATGATAGCTTGAGCTTGACTCGTTTGCTTGTGAGTAGTTTTTTAAACTCGAGTTTGACTGATTATTACTAGTATTATTTATTAATAAAATTATATCTTTTGTAACTATTTTTATGTATTTTATTTTTATAGTTTTCATATGATATAAAGAATGTGGTATTTAATTTTTTATAGTAATTTTATGCATATAAATTCATAATAATTATGTAAGTATAGCTTTAATATATTGTGTAACTATGTGAGTATAGTTTTAAGTTAGGCTGATTTATTATTTATTATTAATTAATTTATATACTTTGGTAACTATTCTTATGTATTTATTTTTAAAGTTTACATATATAACATAAAAAATTTGTTATGTAGTTTTTTCTATAATAATTAATGCATAAATACTTAATAATTATGTAAGTATAAATTTAGTATAATAGGAAAAGGTTATAAAAACAATAGGCTCGCGAGCTAGCAAGACCTCGATATCTGAAGCTTGGGTTAGAGCTCGTAAAAGGCTTACGAGCCAGCTCAAGCTCAGTAAGTTAAAAATTTCGGCTAGAGCTCGTTTAGGCTCATTGTCCAGCTTGAGTCTGACAAGGAAAGCTTGGATCAGTGATTCGAGTTTTTAGCGAGCCATTCTCGATTACAACTTAATCTTCTTACAAATTTCTTGATGATCACAACAGGTTGTTGCAGAATAATAATATCTCCGGCCATGTTCCGGCCGGGATAGGCCGCCTTCCAAAGCTGCAAACACTGGATCTCTCGAACAACAAACTAACTGGACATGTGCCTGAGTCACTTAAGCATTTGACCAACCTGCAATACCTGTGAGTAGCCCATTAATCAGTAGTAATCAACCTTTCTCTCTCTAAAACTCCTTATTTGAAACATGATCTTTGATGGGTCAATTTTGGTTTACTTTTATATTAAATTGACCGTTGAATTGCTTGATCTTGTTTCTTGATATGATATTATTTGACCCATGTTTCTTTTTATTTTGTCATGTAATGAGTAGAAGGTTGAATAACAACACCTTGTCTGGAGCTATTCCTTTGTCTTTAGCTTCCCTGCCTCAACTAGCACTCTTGTGAGTTTAATTTATTAATTTATTATTACTTATTTTTTGTGTTTGTATAGTCTTTGTCTATGGTTTGTGAAGTCATTAACTCATTGACAAAATTTGTTCATTTCAGAGATTTGTCAAACAATAATCTCAGTGGCCCTGTTCCCAAGTTTTCAGCAAGAACATTCAAGTATGCATGTGTGAATATTGTAGAAATTAATATTTATTTTATTGATTGTGTTATGTTCTTTTCTTGATATAAAGATTATAAAAAAAATGTAATCTTTATGTGTTTCTTGAACAGTATTGTGGGAAATCCAATGATTTGTGGGAGCCATGCTAATGAAGGTTGTTATGGGTCAACTTTGCCTGAGCCTCTTTCTTTTGAGCTTAATCCATCACCAGGTTTAACTTTTGAAGAGTTTGATTATCTTTTCCTCTTTAAATTATGTTTCTCTTTCTAATAATTGCAAATTTTCAGGAAAAAGTAAGTCGAAAAGAGTAGCGATCGCTCTTGGAATCAGTCTCAGCTGTCTCGTGCTTCTCCTTGCTTCACTTGGAGTTCTCTTGTGGAAGCGAGGCCGAAACCAGAAGCAAAGCGTTCTTGATATTAATGGTATTGTTGAACTCCTTTTGTTATATTTGACTTTCAAGGTCAACGGATCTCGGTTTTGGTTACATATTTGAGAGGATACATTAATATGTTTTAACAACAATTTCATAGTTATGTTTAAGTTTGCAACACTCGATACGAATTGAGATTTTGATGCTTAATCTGTGAAGTGTGCAGACTAAATTTCTAGCTAGAAAAATGCAGGATTGACTTTGAAAGTCAAACGTGCAAATAGTTGACTCTTACGATCGATAACTCGATATAACTATATAAGTAGACTTTAATATTCATATGATCTATAATAACTTGGCTAAACTAATGACAGCAGATATACCAGAAGAGGGTCTAATGAACTTAGGCAACTTAAGAAGCTTCACATTCAAAGAACTTCAATACGCAACCGACAATTTCAACTTAAAAAACATCCTTGGAGCCGGAGGATTTGGTAACGTGTACAAAGGAAAGCTAGGAGATGGAACCATGGTTGCAGTCAAACGTTTAAAAGACATCAATGGGACCGCCGGAGAATCACAATTCCGCACGGAATTGGAGCTCATTAGCCTAGCGGTTCACCGTAATTTGCTCCGGCTGATAGGGTACTGCGCCACCCCTGTGGAACGGCTACTTGTTTACCCTTTTATGGCTAATGGCAGTGTAGCATCAAGGCTCAGAGGTTGGTACTTTCTAACCTTATCTAATGTTTAATGTAAAATCTAAAAGTCAACATAAGTCCAAAGTTGACTTTCTATAAAAGGAAACTTGATGACATGTGTGGGTCACTGTTGACAATTTCAAAAATAAATGTTGGATGGGTTATGGGTACAATGCCAAAGTGGTTAAGAGTTTGGTACAATATTTTGGTGTTTATGTTTATTGTGTCCTGCAACAAAATCTTGATACATATGATCAAACATATGTTATTTGTCTGTTTCCTTTTCAGTTTATAAACATTAATGTTTTAAAATTTCAGGTAAACCACCATTGGATTGGAATGCTCGAAAAAGAATTGCGATTGGAGCTGCACGCGGGCTATTATATCTACACGAGCAATGTGACCCTAAAATTATCCACCGAGACGTGAAGGCGGCTAATGTTCTCTTAGACGAGTTCAATGAGGCTGTGGTGGGTGACTTTGGGCTGGCTAAACTCCTTGACCATGCTGACTCACATGTCACCACTGAGGTTCGTGGTACTGTGGGCCACATTGCACCAGAATATCTCTCTACCGGCCAATCATCAGAGAAGACTGATGTTTTCGGTTTTGGGATTTTATTGATGGAACTGATAACGGGAATGAGAGCGTTTGAGTTTGGGAAAACGGCTAATCAGAAAGGCGCGATGCTCGAATGGGTAAGTTTTTTAATTAAGCATTAAAAACTTTTTATTTTGTATATGCATTACCTAGTTTTACTATTCATAAGATATGCATTGGTAACTTGTACATGTACATTTTGTGTCGATGCCCTGCTATTTTGTACACCATGGCATAGTAGTAGTGATCTTAGACATGGTGCATTAAGAAGTTGTAGATATGCATCGGAAACTTGTACATATGTACGGTAATGGTTACCGTCTTATTATGCATGCGTAACGCGTCACCTAGCATATTGAAGCCTATTAGTGTTTCTAAGCACGTAAGTTAATAAATCATACTACTCGTAGACATGCATGAAAACTTGTACATTTGAACACTAATTCGTCTTCATGCATTACCTACTTGTACTCTTTGGCCTAGTTGTTATAAGAGTTGGTACACCAAGCCCTTGACATGCATCATGCATGGACTACTATGTGAACTTTTAAAATGTATTACCAACTGTACTATATGGGCACATGGCCTACACATGCATAGACAACTTGTACAATTGTAAGGTACAAGTATTTGAGGCACAAGGTTGTCTAATAACATTGATCAACTTAACTTATACACTTGAATTTTGTACCAAAGTGTTTCATATGCATCAATATTGCACACCTTACAAGTAGCCGACGCACAACGTACAAGTATCGCACCTTACAATTCATCAATGCACAATGTACAAGTGTACTAAACATCGAAAACGTTTCATTCCAGGTGAAGAAAGCACACCAAGAGAAGAAGGTAGAACTTTTAGCAGACAAGGAGCTCGGAACCAACTATGATCAAATAGACGTGCGTGAAATGCTACAAGTGGCATTACTTTGTACTCAATACACCCCGGCCCACAGACCAAGGATGTCGGAGGTGGTTAGGATGCTAGAGGGGGATGGTCTAGCCGAAAAATGGGCCGCGACACATAACAATATAAATCCCAACACCATGAGAAGGAATGGGATGGTCCAAAAACTTGATGACAATGATGATGACTATACATCAAGCATGCTTGGAGTGATGTTGATGGATGATGACCATGATCCCCATGCCATGGAGCTCTCGGGTCCTAGATGATCATCAAATGTTACATACCTAAATAGGAATGTTAAGAAAAAGAAGTGATATATTATTTTTATTTTTAGTTTTATTTTAGTAATTAAAGGGTTATGCAAAGAATTGGATGTATATTTGGTAAATAGGCTTGATAGTTTTTAATATTTATAATTAATGTCTAATTGTTAGGGTCTAATTTATTGTTCAAAATATTAGGTGTAGAAAAAGGTACTTGTGAAGTTTGTGTTTATTTTATGTTTTAGTATCATTGCTTGTGTCTTTTGTTGATTTTTTTTATAATTATTTTATGTATTTCTTCTAGTGGGGAGACGTTACAAATAATGATGTGTAGTGTCCCAAAGCTAGCGAGAAGTATTTGACCAAAAGTTGGTCGAATGTTTGCTTTTCCAGTCATGCCCATCTTGTTCTCACTACTTTTAACTAAAGGGGCTTCTTTCTTTTCTTTTCTTTTCTTTTTTTCAAAAAAGCAAATATGTTTAATATGTACTAGATATTTGCCCGCGTTGACACGCAGTTCAACAATGTACGATTATTTGAAGTACTATAACGTATAAGAAAAATACAGTAGAAAAATTTTATTAAAATTTAAAAGCAACAAATACACATTTTATTCAAATATCGCTGAAAATTTCCTTATACACCACATTTTTGGTTTTAGTTTTCACATTCCTATCACCATCAAGTATAAAAATAGAAACATAAAGAAAACACGAGGATCATGAGGTTTGGCGATCATTTTCAGCCGTTCGCAACATCTCT
Organism: Ambrosia x helenae; assembly: GCA_030844895.1. NCBI lineage: Eukaryota > Viridiplantae > Streptophyta > Magnoliopsida > Asterales > Asteraceae > Ambrosia > Ambrosia x helenae. The sequence continues at coordinate 66,755 of JAUTDX010000831.1, forward strand.
TTCGCCAAGTGGTTTCACTTGCGCTTTCTCCTTTTTGACATTCATCTCTTTCAGTTTACCTATAAATACAGACATTTATTATCAAAACAACACACATTTATATTAAGAGCACATGTTGATAAAGTCTAAGATAATCTTAACTAAACTTTAAGCGCATTAAAATTACTTGTGAGCTTCTGTTTGTTAAGTATTCCCATAACTTTTTTTCCTTTTGGTTTCTCCTCTAGGCCATATATGTTGATATCATTTATAAAAACATGCAAAGATGTAAAATGTTGTTTGATTGAAAATATATTTTGCTCATAAATAATTTGATAAGTAGTTCCAAAAACACTAAAAAACAACTCATTGTTGTATCAAGACACAAATCGACAATAAGCAAACACTCCTTTATCTATTGCCGAAGAAGACCATAACACCTACAATAACCAAAAAAGATATGAAATTCTATGATATTGTTAAAATTTAGTGATATCACTTGTAGATCATCTGATCCACAATATACTTATTAGAAACAAATTAAAAGACTAATTATAGATTAGAAACCAAAGGATGCAAGTTGTTGATTAAGAGTCCAGTACCTAATAAAAATAATGATTGTGACTTTTAAATAAAAAAACTAAACAGTTTAAACACCATTTTACTTATTTGATGAACTAAAGCATGTCTGAAAGTTTCACACTGCATCATCAAAAGTTTTTATATTTAAGAAGGAATTATGGATTGCAACATCATCCAACAAATACCCACTTTTACACCAATTTCTTTAATTTGAATGTCTAGAATTACTTACCAACAGATCCTCCTTGCTTTAGGGATGTTTTTCGCTTCAACACATTACCAGATTGCTCCCTCTGTTCATGGGCTCCCACAGCAAACACACACACGCTCACTTTATTTTGGCTTCAATACACAATTATACAACTAATTGTTTGTTTTCGTACCTGCTGACTGTCACATACCGCTTAATCGCTTCAAGTATAATCTGAATTTCTGAATATTCAAAAGTCGCACTTGTTATATTCAAAATACCTTAAAAGTTTTCCAATTGTTCTTATCAGTTTTGAGTCGAAACAAACCTACAAATGACTTGCAACGTTTTCTCACGACACCAAAGTATATTTGCAGACTTGATATCCTGATGAAGGATCTTAAGTTGACTTACAATGTAAATTGGATCAATATCTTAACATTTGAAATGCCTCGATAATAGCTTCAGCAACAAACAAAAAAATACATAAGTCATGAAATGTCAGATGATTGAAGTAATGTTGCTCTGCAAACACGTAGAGTTCAATAAGTCGTTTAACAGTAGCACTATTAACAACAGATGAACAGAGTCTACATTATTTCAAGATGTAAGAAAAAGAATAAAATGTAAACATTTATTTATCATTATACATTTGAAAATAGTTATCAAATTATTGGAGGTGACTATATGATTCAAAAACTATCTTACCACTTACCTGCTCATCAAGTGTCAAATGCTCTCTGGTCCAATCACAAGAAGCACCAAGCCGCCTTATCTGATTTGTAATGGTTCCCCCATACCTTCAGATATATCCAAACTAAATAATTAGAATCATGTGCTCATAATCACTGTCCAAACCGTACTCCCTCTGTCAGTCCGTCCCAAAAATATTTTGCACATTTCAATTTTAGTTTTTCCGAAAATAATTATCAACTTTCAATTTGCATTAATTTGGGTCAGGAGTATTAAAAAAAGTTATATCATTATAGAAGATTCTTAAAGTGTATACTTTTTCTACAATATACAAACTCTATAAAGAACTGAAATATCCACTCACCTGACCCTCACCGTTCCACATCTCATTAGCTGCCCGTGGCGCAAGTTGAACAGTAATGTGATCTAAAATCGACTGTCGACTGTATGAAATCATAGGAAAAGAAGGTAAGTGATATTAAACAAATATAATGTACAGAAAATTTAGAAAAAAGAAAAGAAAAAAGAAAAAAAAATTCTGCACCTCGGCAACCCTTCCTTAAATTTGATCTTGTCCATTTTCATCCTCACATAACCCAATTCCCTACCAGCTCTTGGGGCAATATTTATCTGTTCAAAATAAAATTCTCACTTAAGATAAAAGTCACTCAAATGTAAAGCAAAAATTATATAAAGTGAAACCTGAGAATTATACAAACTCTATATTGCTAACATCAGGAAAATTCATTGCGGCATACCTTCACGAAAGCTTTACCTAAGTCCTGATGAACATATAAATTCGTTAGTGTTAATGATTATAGAAAAATGTAACCATATCATAAAAGCTAATTATTATCACATTTATATTTACCTGAGTTTGACTTTGACTCTGTTCATTAGTTGATTCTTTTGAGGTCCATAGCTGCTCCAAGTTGTAATAAACTACCCAGTTGTCGTGCGTACGACCATGATCGATACCCACAAGACAGCCTCCACCGTTGCTCACTGGTGCAACACAATCATTATACACCTGCAACCGCCATAAAAAAGTATTAAAAAACAAATCAAAATTTTAAAAATGTATTAAAATTAGTGCAATAACTTTACAAACCAATTTCACCATCAATTCCATTCAACAACTTTCCAAATCAAGATCCATAATTCTAACAATTATAGTTAATACATTTGACTATGCAGTTAATACATTTGACTATGACTATATGGAAAGTGTACAACTAATTGTGCTATTAACTTTCCTATAATACAATCAATCAATCTCTTACCAAAAAAATCGACCCTTCCTTTTAACAGCCAAGACTTTTCAAACCACCATTTATAACAATTAATTATTATACTTATCCTTCCAAACTTTAAGCCACCAACTTAGGAAACAAATAAAATGCTAATAAATGAGACCCGAATCAACAAACAGAGCCCGTACCCGAATAGCTTTCCTAAGCGGGTTAATCACTAAAAACTATCCAACATTCTTTTACCTTTCATCTAATATTATGATCCTCAAGAACACCTCGAAGAACATATGAACATTCAACCTCACCCGAAAACAAACATTAACTGAGGAATGATTCTCATCATGAATTAGAATAAAAAACCAATACTTAACAGGGCATGAACCATAATAGCAATACTTACCATTAAGAACAACAAACAACACCTAAACTTTGAAGTAAATGAGAAAACATGAAACATCATAGCACAATTATGGAAATTATTAAAATCTCAAAATTGACAACCACAAACATAATACCTAAACATTGAAAACAAAACACAATACCTAAACACTGAAACTTAAAGTAACAATATCATATCCGTAGTCAAATAAGAAAGATGAAACCTAAACGCCCAAATCTGAAAAATTATTAAAAACCAATCAACAATCCAAAAAAAAGGTTAATATTAGAATCAAATAGCATTAAACAATACATAACAGGATTTGACAATCTTAACAGGCGACGAACAGAGACAAAGAAACATGACATGGAGAAACATCAACAATCGGAAAAATCTGAAAATAATTATAACGAAACAACAATATATAACATGAATCGTATGAAAAAGCAAGAAACAATCGTTACCTTGAAGGAGAGAGACGAAGAAGATGAATGATCGGCGCTTGGAGGGTGTAATACGATCGCAGGGATGAGAGAGTAGAGATGAGAGAGAATGAAGAGAAAGAAACGTGTATTATGATTTAGGGTAATTGATTGAGTAGGTTAATTAGATTAGGAAACTATTAAGTGATAATTTTTACCATATTTATGTATTATTACTCAATTTTGAATTTTTAAAAAAGAAATTTTTTTATAAATTATAAGAAAAGGACACATGGCACAATATGGGAAGAGGAAGGAATTGAGGTGCAATATGGGGTGCCAAGTGTCCTCATAGACTTTGTTTTATTAGATGTATAGATTTTTAGATTTTATTTACACTCTTGTATGTGTCTATGTCCATCTATTTGTAACTTATCCGATTTAACTGTTATTTTATTTATCCTTTATACATATTCAAAAGAATATCTCTAAATATTGCTTTTCAAGACATGCAACTTAAACAATATAAATTGATTAAATTTACATTTTAAATTTTAAAGGCTATTTATAACTTTATTCTCACCACTTCCACCAACATAAACAAACAAAAGTAATAGATGGAACAATAATATAATTGGCAAAATATTTCAATCCTAGCCTCATCCTATGAAACAATGATAGCTTATTATATATTATTATCTCCAAAATATTTCACTTGTGATGTTTGAGTCATAAAGGTTGCTTCACCAATTTAAGCAGAGGGCTTATCCTTTTTCTTTTCTTCTTTATGGTATTAAATATTAAATTCAAAACACCTAGAATCAGATACTAGTTGTGACTTGTGATTAAACATTTAAAGAAACCCCATCCTTTAGCAGTTCATGTTACAAACACAATATTGTAAGATACTTAAGACTAAAGGTAAACAAAAATTAATCAATTATTTCAAAGTGTTCGATATGTTATATGTGCAGTTCTAGTTTTATGTGGCTTGAGATTGATACAGACTCGATAATGACAACATAGCGAAATCATATGGGCCGGCTTGTACTTTGAACTTTTTTACTTAGTCATGGAAAGAGACGGTTACATAGTTCTGCTAAAAGCAATATCCTACCATGTCGATGAAGTAGCATAAAAAAGACGAATACAAAACAAAGGATCTTACCACAGCATATATCCACCAAAACATCCGAGACATGATAGATGCGAGTTGAATAAAGCAGGTAATGTAGATAACATCATCAAGGTATCTGCACACAAAAACATAACGAAAAGATAGATAGATAATTTATAAAACGAATATGCAACAATAGCGGTTAAAAACATTACATAAGGTACATGCCCACAAGCTCCACCAGTACTCATATCAAATATTCCACCAACTAAAAGGTCCCCATCATCGTAGGTTTTGCCATTGATGCTAATTGTTTATAGCATAGATAGCATGCACTAGACGTAATTACTAGGCCGATCCAATGCAGCCATGTAAAAGTGGAATGGAAGAACCCTGTTCTTAACAAGAGATAAATGACCTACATAGCATCAACAGGAAGATAGTATAAGAAGCACAAAAGCACCACAACAATATATAAGACCTCATATATGTATAAAATGGACATGGGCGAGGTAGGTCGTGTTCAATAAAATAAATGTACAAGAAAATATTTATAAATATTTTCAATATTCATCGTTTTATATAGATCGCCTATTGAATAAAGGAACCAATTTATATGATACAACATATCAAAACAAAAGTGTGGTAAAGCAATGCCATCCACAGAGATACATTCATGCTCGGAACTTGCCATCGGGGAAACAAGTTGATCTAATGAGCTATGTGTAAAATCAATTTGGGAAGTTATACAAGAGGCTAGTGCATTTTTTCCAGAGAAATCTTATAAGCTATGTTTAAACAATGAGGTTGATGGAAAACGTATGTTGTGTGTAGATATTGTTGAAATAATAAGCAGGTCCAATTCATATGTTTAAACGTGTGATATTATCTTGGGTCCAATATTATAAATGGGCTTACAGTTGGGCTCATATTGTGGGCCTGTTGTATTGATATCAGCTGTTGGCCTTATGGCCCAGCTGAAGTTGTTGCGATGTAATAAAATGTGTGGCTCAGATTGTTTAATAACAATGAACTCACAAATGTTTAATAACAGGAGTATAAAATAAATTATCTTTTGAATCCTTAACTTTACCATGCTGTATAAGAACCATTATATGTTCATTACCAGCGTTTTGAGAACCAACAATACGGCTGACAGTCGTACAACGAAATTAAATCAATGAAATTAAATCCATACTCAACACCTTGTCAACCAACAAAAGTTCATTCGCTTCGCCTTTAAGAATATCTTTAAAACCAATGAAATTAAATCCATACTCAACACCTTGCCAACCAACAATACGGCTAACAGTCGTACAACGATAAAAGTTGATCTTATAATCATGTGCTACAAGTTTGTATGGATCCTTGTTTTCACCGACACCAAACTTAGATAGAATAACGACATCATCTTCTTGAAGTTGATGGTCAAAAAGGTGGATCAAAGGACTCTTTATGAACGCCTGAATCTTATCACCCTGAAAATAAATATAAAACAAAATATCAACGTCGACAACAGCTTTAATAACATAACCTAACCGAAAAACATAAGAAAACATCAAGGAAAATAAGGTTAGAGAAAAATTACACTACCTCCTTATCAATCAATACCATTTCCATGTTAAAACTTTATTTCCACTAAACATCAACGAAAGAACTCAAATACCATAACATAAAATAAGCGAAAAACATCACAGAAACAATTTGTATTTATATCATGAATAACAAAATATAAAAAAAAACTGATAAAAAAAATTACATTACCTGCTCATCAATCAATATCATTTCTATCTTAAAACTTTCTTTACACTTTCGTATGATATGAACCTTCAAACATCAGATATCTTTGGATGGATTCAGATCACAAACAAAAGTATGAATTTTGTTATGAAGATCCATCGAGAAGATTTTAAGAAAGAATTCGAGAGGAGATTTTATGAATTAATTAATTTGTGAACGAAAATGGTTGTGTATAAGGAAAGCATCTGAGATAATAATCATTATATAGCTGCACAAATCACACTTCCCAATGTTAATTCAAAATTTCCCTCTTAAAACTTTAAAAAGTTAAGGGCTGAATCTGTACTAAATAGATGTTCACATTAGTTGTTGAGGCAAGTGGGATTCTTACCGCTGTTGAGTATGGGTACCAAACGGATGTTTTTAAAGTCAACAGCGGTGCTTTAACGTGGCCCACGTATCATTTGTGAATATTTTAAGGGGGTTAGTGACGTCAGGTTTTACATCACGCAGGCATTGATGGCCTGCCTAAGGTGTTGACACGTCAGCTTTCTAACGTCACTCACGACTCTTCTATTATTGAAAGTATAGATAGATTATCTCCAAAATATTTCACTTGTGATGTTTGAGTCATAAAGGTTGCTTCACCAATTTAGGCGGGGCTTATCCTTTTTCTTTTCTTCTTTTTGGTATTAATTAAATATTAAATTAACACCTAAAATATCTGTAAAATAACAAATAATTTATGATTGTATTTTAGACAGTCTCTTGAAACAAGTTTAAATGTTTAATCACAACTAGTGTCTGATTCTAAATATTTTTTTAATGGTGACTTTCATATGAGTGACCCAATATTATACTGTCTAACCGTCTTGAAGCAATAGTAATGTTGCTAGTTTACCATGTGACCTCCAGGTCACAACTCACAAGTTCGAGTCATAGAAAAAATATCTTGTAAAAGGTAATGTTGTGTACATCATATCCTAGTGGCTCGGCACACCCCCTTTAGCCCACACATGCAAGAACCTCATACACCATATTTGCCTTTTTTATACTTTGAAAACTTTTATGCGGGGTTATTAATACGCCCTGGTAGTCGCATTGGGTTATTAATAAGTAGTAAATAATAAGACATTTTAATTGATAACTTTCCCTTCCTTCCGGTTTCTTTCATTTTGGAAGGAAAGTTTTAAGCAATAATTTTCATTCAATTTCCTTCCATTCTTTCTACTTCTTTCCTTTAATCAAACTCTGGAACACACTTATTTTTCACATTCCTTCCAATTCCTTCACTTTCTTTTCAGTTTCTTCCTTTAATGAAACTCTAGAACATAGTGTAAGTTTTCAAACAACAGGCATAAAAGTCTTCAAATTCTAAACTATCGACCTTTTGCTTTAACAAACTTTCCTCTTGCGGCGTTCCTCTCCGGTTCTCCATCTGTTCTGTTTTCTTTCGAGTCTTTTCATCTTCTTCAATTCCCTATAATTGGTATAAAGTTATAAACCGATGAAAATCAAACACGTCAAGACACGTTCGTAATGATGGCCAAATGAGCCAGTCAAGTAACATGTCTAAACGGGTCGGTTGGGTTGAATTGAAACGTTTTTGCCCAAAAGTTACTCCTAATAAATAAACAGCGTCTCAAATATGAAATCCAATATAAACTATTTTTTATTAAAAAATGATTGTGGGTGTTTTACGCAATAAAATGCACTCTACACAACTTTTAACCAGTTAGAGACGGAAAGAAACCCGAATTGACCAATACATCATTGAATGGGTTAAGTGAAAGAAGTACCTCTGAACCCTGAAAATGCGGGTATGTAAACACAGCATTTCCAGAAACTTTTAGGGTACAAGTAAACAAAGATTAAACCAGCTGGGCTAGCCCAGTTGGCCACCTCAATGAGGATTCGGAAACATAACCTAAGGGTTGTGGGTTCGATTCTGAGGGGGGGAGGGTTTACCCACATTATGTGGGGTTCCCGCCCAAGGGTTCCGGTTCAAGACCTGTAGTGGCACCGCTGGAATACATGTGCCCAAACGGGGTGGCCCTTGCCCGCCTCGAACCCGGGAGGCTTGCCGTCTCGGTTGCAAGTCGGTAGAGGATTTCCCATCTGATCTACACTCTTCAAAAAAAAAGTAAACAAAGATTAATAAATTATTTCAAAGTGTTATATATGCAGTTCTAGTTTTATGTGGCTTGAGATTGATACAGACTCGATAATGACAACATAGATACAAAAAAACTATCTAAACTCAAATGGACTGGATTATCATTCTACTTAAGACAATAAAACTCTTAGCTTAAAATACATAGATTATAATTTATAAAACAAATATGCAACAATAGCAGTTAAAAAGATTACATATATAAGGTACATGCCCACAAACTTCACCGGTACTCATATCAAATCCACCATCTAAAAGGTCCCAATCATCGGTGTACGTAGGTTTTGCCATTGATGCTAATTGTTTAGAGCATAGATAGTATGCACCATTAGCAGATCCAATGTAGCCATGTAAAAGTGGAATGGAAGAACCCTGTCCTTAACAAGAGATAAATGACCTACATAGCATCAACAGGAAAATGTTATAAGAAGCACAAAAGCACCACAAGTCCACAACAATATATAAAATCTCATATATGTATAAAATGGACATGGGCGAGGTAGGTCGCGTTCAATAAAATAAATGTACAAGAAAACATTTATAAATATTATCTGTAGATTAGTCATTAATCATTGTAACACTAATTTTCACTTAGATATGTTCTGTTTGGGCATAATGTGCATGTTGATGTCTGCTATGTAAGCAGTTAAACCATGGTCAGGTCTACATTTATGTTGAAGTTTACAATAAATCTTTAAGGGTGTTGCTATAAAGACACCATATCTCCATTTGTACACCTAACACCTGTCACATCATACAATCCTTACGGGTCATACGCCGCCAATTGATAGGATTTAAAAGTTCCTATGGGGACCGTATGACTTTGTCAGTAGTCACATCAGTCATTTCTTTGTCAGTCAAAACATCATACATACCATATGATTTGGCTCCCACACGATCCGTTTGACCATTTTTTGCCACAATTATATGGCCCATGTGACCACTTTTCGACCCTAGCATACGGCCCGTATGGCACGTTACTAGTGTCACCACATCAAGTTTAAAACATGGTCAATATAACCACTATCCGAAAACAAGAGTCAAGAATTAACATAGTCTACATTAACTATGCCAATATGATACAACAATTGAAGTCTTTTTGATTCTCTAATCAATTAAAGAAAGCAATACAACAGTTCTGTTGGTTACAAATGCTATCGAAATCGATGAGAACACTAAATACTAAACTACTGACAAAGATAATGTATAAAAGGATTTGTGTTAGTAAAAAAGAATGAGATTATTATACATTGGAGAGGATGATGATGTGATAAAGATTGTTCACATGACGAGTGTTAAAAGTATATATGTGATCGGTACGGTACGATAGTTAAAGGTACATCAACCCAAAGTACTGGTGTTGTGCCAAACCGAAAGTACTGATCCCGGAAAACACAAAAGCGGGCACTGCATTGGTTGCGAAAATGGCTTGGTACATTACGATTCAGTTTTGGTACAAGTACCATTTGCTAATCGCTTGAATCACTTTTGCGGATTGCATTGAATCTCTCGATATGATTAGTGATCCAATGCTAAAACCCGAACGTATTTTCCTTATTATTCGGTTATAGATGAACTCTGGTCGTGATTTCAAGTACTAGTGTACAAATCGTATAAGCCAACTGTCTTTTGGTAGTTACGGTTGCGGTTCCGGTTGGGATCACTAACTGTTGGATCCCAACAAAGTGACCACCAAGTATACATCTAGAACAGGCATAGACCACAACACTTAAAACAGCAAAACCCACAAAAATCCCATTCCTCCAGACAGATGTGTCAAGGCAAAATAGGCACTTGCAAATATAAATTTCAATATCTTAAAACACAAAAGTCTGCTAAAAACCGAAATATGAATAATAGCTGCACGCCTGCAACAAATCGCTTAGAAAAGTGAAGTTCCCTTGCCCTTCTTGTCTCCTCCGATTTCAAAATGCTTGCATCTCTGCACAAAAAAAAAAAAAAAAAAAAAAAAAAAAACCCATCAAAATATAAGTAATCAATCAACCACACAAAATCAAGAAACATAAAAGATACAAGAATTCAAGGCCGACCTTAATTGGGTGCTGAGACATATGCTTGCAACTTTGGCATTGCAACCTTAACACAATCTTCTTGGTAGTTTTTGCCTAGAATAGTAGCATAAATCATATAAAGTTTTTAAATATTGAACATGATATCCTTAAAAAAAAAACTTGGAACATGTAAATTCACCTTCTTGTGAAACACGGGTTTTGTTTGACCACCATAACCGGATTGTTTCCTGTCATAACGACGCTTTCCTTGTGCAGCCAAACTATCTTTTCCCTTCTTGTATTGGGTGACCTTATGCAATGTATGCTTTCTGCATTCCTTGTTCTTGCAGTAAGTCTTCTTTGTCTTGGGAACGTTCACCTGTAAATATAAGAAACAATATATAAATAAAACAATAATTTCATATTTCAATGAAGAGCATTATGATCTTAGAGGCATCAAAACAGATGAATCAGAACCATGATAAAATGCAAATGAAGGGCAAACCCCCCCCCCCCCCCCCCCCAATGTGGCGTGAAAGAGGGTGAAAAGTGAGGGGCGTGAGCGCACTCACAGCGTGAGGAAGAAGATGGGGGGGGGGGGGGGGGGGAGAGATTCTTTTCAACCAATCATACATTTTCTTTCCTTTTTTGATTTATTTTCTTTAACTACTATTTTAACGGGGGTAGTGGGTAGTGAAAACTTATGAAACCATTACATATGAAAAGTTAAAAAGAGTGGGAGGTCTTTACTAAGTGACCCTGATATGGCATGCACTTTACGATGTGGGAACGAAAAAACAAAGATTTACTTCGACATTTGTGGTTCGACTGATACAAAGATTTTAGCTTTTACATTCTGAAATGACCAAAATGTTAAATTACGATTCTCTTCGACTCAGGTTTCAAACGTTGCAACTTGCAAACTGCCTAGAACTAGCTGTGTCTACCTGATCCTGTTGGTAAGTGGTAACATGTTCTAAGGGCTACCAAAAACTTATTTTTTGTTCTTTCACTGTTAAAAAAAATGAAAGCTTTACACAAGTCTTCAAATATTAACTTGCAGACTCACAAAGTTCTACAAGATTAATTAAGCATTTAAACATATACACATAAACTAAATCAAATCACAAAAAAAAAAAGCTACTACAATGGTAATGCCTAAGTGATAACACAAACATCTAACATGCAAAATCCAGATAAAAATATCACTACTTTACAGATCCAAAAGAACCAAACACAGATCACAACAAAACATTATAGTTCCATCAGCTACAAAATTAAAAAAAAAAACAGATGAAAGATGAAATAATAAAGAGATGGATATCATACCATGGCTGAAAAGCTTCCTGAAAGTCACCCAATAGATAGAATAGAGGAACAACCGCAGTAGGGTTAGGGTTCTTCCTAATTATGCCTTATGTTTGCTTTAAGACTCTTTGGGTTAGGGTTTCATTTCTATTCACTCAGCCCATTTTTAAAGCTAGACTGGGCCAAACTGAATACAACCGGCCCATTTTGTTCATCCATATGTTTTTTAAGGGCCCAAACTGAAATTTATGTTTTCACTGATATATATTCTATACTATATTATAAAGCATGAGAGAAGGATACTTGTAAAAATTAAGAAATTACAAGGTTAATTGCTCAAAGTACAAAGATTCGATGCATTTGTAAAAGGGTAAATCTGTATTTTGCATGTTTAATTGATTTTAACCTTCTATATACATAAGTTAATAGGTGCTTTAATGTTAGTGACCGTTTAGTATCCCACTTTATAACCAATCTTTTCCAACCCCCAATCTCTTATTTGTAGGAATATTTGCATCTTTGGCTGCTTTGATGTTTAATTGTGTTAGAAGAGAGGATATTGATTACTCTCCCTATGAAGAAGGCGAACGGAGGTTTGAATTGTTCTTTTTATTCAAGGGATTACTTTGTTAATTTGAATGTTATTGCATAGCTTAATTCTGTGGATTTGTTAATACTTAATTTATCTTGATGCATATAATCGAACTCTACAGTGGAACATAAGAATATTGATGCTTGTTTATGTGATCTAGGTGTGTTGTATAATCAATATATGTACTGCATAATGAGTGGCCTTGTTTCTAATTTCATTGTATCATCGTTACCGACTTAACTTGAGCTTTTTCGTGTGTAGATTTTGCCCAAAATTAAGTTCTTAGAGCACTATCTTCCATCTCTTCATTTGATCTTCATCATGCCTTTAAAAAGATAAACTTGTATTTGGTAAAAGTGTTTAGCATTCATCTCATCATATGGGAATAAGAACTCACGTCTCCATCTCCTGCCTTTTAGTTTATACTCGCACATATATGAGAAGGGGGGGGGGGGGGGGGGGGGCAATGGGGATGAAGATGAGTTTTGAAAGGGTAGCGTCAGTTTTGGCGGCCTTCAGTTTCCGGCCATGGACGCCACCATCGCCGGAACTGTTAGTTTAGGTCCGGAGGTTTGTTTTTTTTACTATATATTGTTTTATTCTAATTTGTTATCTATATGTCGTTTGATGCCCTTGCTTCTGGGATGAGTGGGTTAGTGGGCAGAATCCTGCGTTACGTTAAGTTTGACGATCACAGTCGCAAACTACAGTTTTCTTGTAGTGTATGTGTATTTTTTTAACACAAAACTTATGATGTTGTCTTTATATAAGTCCCTTTTCAGATTGCCTTTTTATGGGCAGTATCCATCATTATTATAACAACTTATTTAATCAGAAAGACAGACAATTAGTTGGTAAATACTGAAGAAAATCCTGAAAATTTTCAGGGATTCATGAATTTTTTAAAACGGTTAAAGGAGATGAAGAAGTTGGAAGACGAAATGTAGGGCTGTAAACGAACCAAACGAACACGAACAAGGCCTTGTTCGTGTTTGTTTGTTAAGGAAATTACGTGTTCACGAACTGTTCATGAACACTTACCGAACGAGATTTCATGTTTGTGTTCGTTTGTTAAAGAAATAATGTGTTCACGAACACTTATCGAACGAGATTTTCTATTCGTGTTCGATGAACATATTCGTGTTCTTTTGTGTTTATTTGTTAAATTTAGGTATCGGAAAAAAGCGAAAACAAACAAACACAAATGAATGTAAACCAACACAGACAAGCATTCATGAGTAAAACAGTGGACAAACTAACACATATTAAATTTTGAATAAAATAATCATTTTTATCACATACATCGTCACCAAAATATACTAACCAAATTACCTAAAAATACTTGATATAATCTTGATCACATAATTACCATAACATAATGTCTCATAAAAATATAAAAATATAAAAATAGAAAAATATAAAATTATCACATTAAACGAAATCCTTATTTAATCCACCCAAAATAATAATTAATCAAAATAGGTGAATTAATATTAATATGTGATACACTAATATATATATTAAATAATCTACAATGAGAAATTTGAAGTACTTAAATTAAAAATAAAAAGTTAGAAACCTTAATGAACTATCGAACACAAACAAACATAAACGAACATGTTACCAAACGTTCACGAACATAAACGAACGAACACAAACAAACTTCCCGCCGAACAATTCACGAACTATTTGCCGAACGTTTGGTTTGTTTACAGCCCTAACGAAATGAACCAAAACTTGGTATTTCTAAGTGGTTTTAAAGCTGCATTTAGAGACCAAATTCATACAGACATTCTTATCAAACCTGGTGATGATGCTCCCTCCATACATGCACACAGAGCATTACTGGTATGTATCTTTAACTTTAAGAAAATCTAAAAACTTTACAAAATCTTTAACGAATATTCTAAAATTATTTTGCAAATATAACACGACAACAATATTTAAGGATGGTATTCTTTTTTTAATTTTCTATATAAAAGTTTCTTTAATTTGCAATGCAGGCAACAAGGTTGAATATATTTAGAAACATGCTAGATTCTGATGGATGCAAAGCTACACCAAATGACAATATTACCCTATCTGAACTAAACCATGAAGAGGTTGAATCTTTACTGGAGTTTCTATATATAGTGGTGATTTTGCTAAAGAAAAGCTGGATAAACATTTCTATTCATTGTCAATAGCAGCAGACAAGTACGAGATCCCGTTCTTGCATAAATTCTGTGAAAACCGAATGCTTGAAATCCTCAACACAAGTAACGCGTACCAATTTCTCATCTCAGGTGTAACTTTATAAATGACTTACGGACAAAGAATTAGATTATTATATCAATCATGCATTATAAGATTAGGTATGTTCAATTAGTTACATAACTACATTATGCATTATCCTCTAAAAGATGTATCCTATAAATTATGGACGAAAGCTTCTAGATTAAAAGAGACTACGCCTTTTTTGTTTTTTTATTAATTTTTTTGCTTTCTACATTACTTAAGACACCTCTAACCATTTTGTTGCGTCGAAATGTGTATAGAACGCATATGCCTTTTTACGTACCTCGTTTAACCACTTTATTATTTTTTAGGCTCACTATTTCATATTTTTTTCTAATCATTTAACCATCATATATCTACTTCATATATACATCTTACACTTGATTTTTTTTCGTTCTAAGGCTTGAATTATATTCCCGCACGTAATGTCGATCCCCGCAGCAACGTGCGGGTTCCCCACTAGTCTACATTACATAGGAAAGGATACCAACAAAATTTAAGAAAATACTACATTTTATGCTTATGGTACAACAAGTTAATGAAGTAACTATAGAGATAAAGTTGTCTTTCTACATAAATATTAACTTGCTAAATGAATTGAACTTAGAATAAAACAAGGGGTAACATTTTATAAAAATTATTTTAAAGGGTAACATTTTATAAAAATACCTTAAAAAACAAATTTTTCCACTTTGGCAGGATAATCAAGGAGTAACAAACATACCCTTGACTCTAGGTTGTATCCTCCCCTGATGGTTTATATATGTCCAGCCCACAAGTTGTAAGTTGTAACCGAATCAATAACACCCGCATTCCTGGCCGGGCAGTTCAGTTTTAGAAATGTTGGAAGGATCGAATATAACCGAATCAGTGATACCTACGGTTCCTGGTTGAACCAATAAGTCCAGTTCTAAAAATATTGGAAGGACTGATCATAACTGAATTAATGACACTTGCACTGCATTCCTGGTTAAATTGGCAAATCCAGTTTTAAAAATGTTGGAAGGATCGATCATGGAAGTGTGCAATCCATAGTCACATAGTTCGCGGTACGCTCCGGTACGGAACGTGGAACGGGATCGCAATTCGCTAGGTCCCTAAAATTCGGTACGAGAGGGGGTAGGCTCATTTCGGATCGCTCTGGTACGATGTACTATATAATGTGATACGATGTAATAGTTAAACTTGATGTTATTTTTCTAATTCAAATTTAGACTTCAAAAAATAATAGTTTATATATAAAGTTTTAAAATATATTATAAATAGATCTCTAAACAAATAAAGTAATTAAATAAAATATAAACAATTGGATGGATAAAAGGAAACCATTGTAAAAAACTCCCTTAAAAGTTAAAAGCTAGTGTTAAAAGTGTAATAAAGAAAGCTAGAGGGTGTAAAGTGACAAAAGGACAAAGTTGATTAAAAGCCCTAAAAATAAAACGATCAGACTGCCGCCATCGTTTCTTTCTTATCTTTTACTTTTCTCTTCCATCTTTCTGATCTTCCATTGACAACTAAAGTACAACCAGAGGTCAGATTGCTCCGGCAAGGCATTCCGACCATAACAGAAGCAATTCAAGCCTGCATCTCGACGGTAAAGACAACGCAAAGAGCAACAATTGAAGTGATAATCTGGAACGCCACTTTTGCGATCGGAATAGCGATCCCGAGCGTACCAGGACCGCGATCGTACCGCGAATTGGTACGAACGATCCAGAACGAGAATCGTGGTCTTACCAGCGAATTATGTGACTATGGTGCAACCTAGCTTAGCTACCTTTTAGCAATAACAAGCCGTATTCAATTCATAAACAATTTGATGAATACATTGGAGATGGCTTAAGTTTATTGGTATATTTCGAATTTCAACTATCCATAAGTTTTGAGAATGACGTGTTACAGATTTGGCCAATCATGAAAATGTGTAAGGGGTTGTTTGGTATGCCTCTTAATGAGGCTTTGAACTAATCAGCGCTGAACGATTCAGCATTCAGCGAGTTTGTTTCAGCTTCTGAATGAAATGGTTAAGGCTGAAGCATTAAGATTTGGGATGTTGCTGAACCATTAAGCACTGAACTAGACATGTACAAACCGGTTTTTTTTTACAAATCGGTCCAGGTTTTTACGTGCAAAAAAAAATCGTTTTTTAGAAACCGGTCCGGTTCCTAAACCGGTTTTATGAGTCGAATACAACTACCAATCCAAACCGATTAGAACCGGGTTGAGAACCGGTTTGTAAAAAAAAACGGTAAAAAAACTGCAAAAAATACCCGGTTTTTTAGGGCTGCAGGCTGCACTGTGCAGCTGCTGTTGCTGCTGTTTTGCTGCAACTTTTTTTTGTTTTTTAAACATTTGGAACATTGGGAATTATTATCAACGCAATGTAACTTAAAATACGATTTCATTGATTCAAAAGCACGACAAAAAACATCGAAACTAAAAGGAATCCGAAAAAAGGTAACATCGAAACATAATAGAAAACATAATCTTAATTCTTAAAAAACATAGTCTTAAACGAAATAAATCTTCAAACATAGTCTAATCTTCACCCGAACCGGAGTTGCTTCTTATCCATTCATCCAGTCCGGCTTCATATTCGGACATTGGTTCGGTTAAGTCCGCGTTGACCTCGTCCTCGTACACTTCGCCTTCGTATTCAAGTTCTTCCTCAAGTGAGCGTATGTTTTGCACCCTCTCCGCCGCATCCAAATAATCCTTCAAGCAAATGGCCATCTTTACCGAAGGTGGAGTTAGTCGCGTCCTACGTATCGAAATGACCCTACCACTAATATAGAAAGCGGATTCCGAAGCTACCGTGGAAGCTTGGACGGTTAGTAAATCTCGGGCCATGGCGGCTAAGACCGGAAATTGATTTTCCTTACTTTTCCACAAGCCAACACATCAAAATTTTTAAATTCATCGGGAGTCAAACCTTTTAAATAGTTTTCGGCACTATACCTCCCAAGTTCGCTACTAGGAGCATTACCTCGTGCACGTTTATTAGATGTGTCCAACAAATCATTGTATAAATCCATGCCCGTATCTAGTACATTTTGAGAAGCTTGTCTCAAATGCATTTGAATGGACGACATTTGACAATAACGTTCAAAATAAACATCATAAATATCCGTGAGATGTTTGTTAAATCTTGCTACCATACCTTGTGAAAAAAATGGTTCTTTTACCGTGTTCAAGTCCAACTCGTTGCAAATTTTTTCAATTATATTTTCTACCCCCCGATATTGTAACATGTGTTTAAAGCGAAGGCATAAGTAAAAACCGCCGGTAATTCCGAAAAATATTTTCTAAATTTTTCCTTCATAGTTGCCGCCATTTCTTTATATGGGCTACCTCTACATTCCATTTCACCTAATTTTCTAGTCATGTTATATAATTTGTGAAGTGTTATACAACCCGTGGGATAATAAACTCCCGATAAGGCGGTGGTTGATGATTTGAAAACTTGTGGCATTTCGGAAACAACTTCAATAACATTCCAATGCGAATGATGATATGGTGCCGCTTTTCCCCCACTCACCAAAATATCATGAAATGCAATTAAACTTCCTTTTTGCAAAACGTGTTTTTCGAACATGTTACAAGTGGAACTTCATCTTGTTGGACAATCCCAATTTGGTCCCAAACAAATGGCATTCACACTTTTGCAAAATTTCATATATTTAGCATGTCTTTGATTGTTGCTATATATATCGCGTAACATTCTTCGAAAACCATCTCTTTGTGTTTCAATACATTTTAGACCATCTTGAACGGCCAAATTGATTATGTGTGCGGCACAACGACTATGAAAAAAACACCTTCACAAATAGGTTGGTATTTTAATTTTAATTGTGTGATAGCCGCGGTATTACTCGACGCGTTATCAAACGATATTGATAAAATCTTGTTTTGTAACTTAAACGTTTGAATAACTTTGTCAATCATTTGGAAAATATTTGCACTGATGTGAGGGTACTCAAACAATCAAAACGCCATAGTTCGTTTCATCATTTGCCAAGAAGACGGTTCAATCAAATGGGCAGTTACACAAATATAAGAGTCGGGTGAACCGTGCGGTGCGGACCAAACATCACTTGTTAAGTTAACACCGGTTTCTAAATTTTCAAAATAATTAATTAATTCATTTTTTGCATATTTCCATCTTTTTAAACAATCACGTCTAAGAGTAGCACGACTTACATATGTGTATCTTGGTTGAAGTGTTCGTTGAATAAGCTTCGTCAAACTTGGGTTGTCAAAATGATTGAAAGGCAATGTTTTTTGTATGACAAAATTCCCCATTTCTTTGCGAACCGCTTCCAAGTTGTACACAAACAAGTCTCCTTCTTGTGTGATCGAGGCTCCACCTTGTGAATTTTTTTGTTCTTTCAAAATTTTACAATACGGTTTTTTCACATGGTCTTTCGAGGTCGAGTTAGCATCATGTTTAAGAAAAGTTGAACAATATTTGCATCTCGCCTTGTTTGGGCCCAAACTCATAACACATAAATCAAAGTGTTTTCAAACATTGGGGTTTCGTTGGAATCACTTTAACAACCGTGGCTTGGGATGAAGAAGCACCAAGTTGGACGGAACCGGTTTGGCTTTGAGGAGTTGGTGGTTGTGAAGATGTCATTTTTCTTATAAAATAAAGAGTGATTTGTGAGAAAGTAGATGAAGAATGCAAGATTAGAGAGTGTTTTTGATAGTGTGATTGATCCTAAACATTAAGGGGTATTTATAGTCTGATTGTGGGTCAAAAAATACAAAAAAAACGGCTAGTTTTTTGCCTCCAACGGCTATATAGCCGTTACCAACGGTCAAAAACCGGTTTCCAAACCGGTTTTCACATCGGGTTTTTAAGGCAAATCGGTTTCAAACCGGTTTTTTCCCCAACCGGATTCCCACTCGGTCTAGCATCCAAAAACCAAAACCTACTCGAAATCGACTTGGTGGGTCGGCTTGGGACCGCGGTTTTAAAAAAAACTGGTTTTTGCCAAATTGATTTTCCGGTTTTTTAATCGGGTCGGGTTCACAAACCGGTTTTTTGTCCATGTCTACACTGAACCATTTAAGCACTGAACTAGGCTGAACCTTAACGAGGCTCTCCTACCAATATGGGACAACAAAACTAACCATTAAGAGGTCCAACTTAATAATTCAGCACTTAACCATTCAGACCTCTTAACCATTCAAACATCTTAATGATTAAGCACTTAGGGGCTGTTTGATAGCCTCTTAATCAGCCTCTTAACCATTCAGGTCTGAATTATTTAGCATTCAGACGGTTTGTTTCAACATCTGAATGGAATGATTAAGTGCTGAACCATTAAGTTAATATGGGATGCTGAATGATTCAGCTCTTAACCATTCAGAGTCTCTTAACCATTCAGACCATCTTAATAATTCAGCACTTAATCAACCAAACAACCCCTTAATCAACCAAACACCCCTAAAACTTTTATAATATGTGTTTGAGTTAATTGCCATTTTAGTCGTTAAGATTCGGCTAAAAATGCTACTTTAATCCATATAGTTTATTTTTCTCATATGTGTTCCTGAGGTTATATTTTTTTTTGTCATTTTCGTCCAACACTTTAACTCCGTCTAAAAAGTCAGTTAACTCAAGGTTATTTTGGTCAATTTACATGTATATTTTGTATTTGCCTTTTTCATTCAAATCACTTCCCTAATAAAAAAAATATTACAATATATGTATATAATGTTAAATAAAAAAAATACAAACACATATAAATCATATTATTTAGAAAAAAGAAAAATATACACACAACCCCCTCCTCTGAAACGTCACAGTCACCACCACAACCACCCATCTTTGAAAACACCTCAACCACCATTGCCACCACTGTGAACCACCCCAACAGTTTCCCCTCTCTCTAAAACACCACAATCACCACGCTGATAATGAGCCATCTTTGCCCCTCACCAACCACCGTTCACCACCAGCCAAACCATTAAAGAACCTAGGTTTTTTTTGAAATCTGAATAAACCAATCCCACCCCCTCTTGTCCATTAATCTCTGCAAATTATCCACCACCATCACCATGGCAACTCCACCACCCCTATACCCATTGTGTCTCCTCCGCCTATGCAGCACCATTCAAACCACAACATAGATCTAGTTCAAAACCCTTATCCCCACGGTTTGCTCGTCCCTCACAAATTTGTTGCCAGTGTGACAAGTCTAGGGTTTTGATATAGGGTTTCTTCAACAAAATCGGAGCTTTAAAACTAGAATGACGGTTCACCAGGTGCTGGCGGAGGTTGGTGGAGGTGGATGTGGGGTACTGTGATGGTAGTGGGTTAGTGGAGGTGGTCAATGGTGGCAGAAATTCATAATGATTGGTCAGTGGTTGTGTTAGGTGGTTACAAGGGTTGATGCTGGTGGGTGGAAGATGTAGGATAGAGAGAGATATGGAGGAGTAAGAAAGTGTGTGTGTATATAAAAAATAATATATTTTTGTTTTCTGATTTTTAATTAATGGTTTTTGGATGAATTGGGCAAAATCAAAAATAAATGTTAAGTGACAAAAATACCCCTGAGTTAACTGACTTTTATAGACGGAGTTAGAGAGTTAGATGAAAATGACAAAAAAAAAATGAAAACCTCAAGGACACAAATGAGAAAAATAAACTATTTGGAATAAAGTGGCATTTTTAGCCAAACTCAGGAACTAAAATAACAATTATCTCCATGTGTTTAAAACTGAATATATATAGTATAAGGTTATATTCGAAACCTTTGTTATAGTGAAAACTCTGGAAACTCTTATTTCCCAAGCTTTTTATATGAAAATTTTAGGGCATGTAATTTACATGATTTTAAGCATTTTGAGCCAAAAAATAAAAAAGCGTCGAGCACTTTTAAAAAAATAAGTTTTTGAGTAACACACGCATGAGGATCATTTGAGAACAATTTTTAGGTGATTAGAATCGAAAGAAAAAAAATTACACAATGATAAAAGACTAATACTTTAATTTTTCCCACAATGGTAAATACTTTAAAAAACTAAATTACTTTATTCTACCTCTAATTAATTAGTCATAAACATTTTATTCTACTCATATTAATATTTGTCCTATACATATCAAAATTAATCATACATATATAGAAATTTTCATGTGTTGTCCTACACATATCAAAATTATCATAAGTTTATCCTAAACACATAAAAATTCATCAACAGTTATCCTACACGTGTCAAAATTTATCCTTCACTATAGATTATGTTTGATTTGAAAACTATATTTTAAAAAATGAATTATTAGTCATTTATTTAACTAACTTTGAGGGTTATAAATTAATTATTTATAAAACATTAAAAACAGTTATTGTTACAAACATGGAATATATGAAAAACACTAATATTATTCAGTATCCCAACCCTGAATATTCAAACCCTAACAATAAACTCTCAAATACAAACTCACCTCTCACGACCACTTTAAACAACAAACACTTCAACAAAACTACAATACAATATCTACACAGACACCTGATAGCAAATTCAAGATGAATCTGCAATCAATCTTAGACCTAATCGTTTACAGGATGAGAGGAACAATAGAGAGAATAATATGAACGAGAGACTAATTAGGGTGTTAACCCTATCTCAGGAGATGATGAGCTCCTTTTATAGAAGGAGTGGAACCTTTTATTGAGAAAGCACAAGTTGGAGAGATCTCAGCCCTTGGATCTTCTACTCACACGAATCAATCAAATAAACGGTTAGGATTGGTCTCGGATAAAACACAAAGCATTGACCCCTTGACTTAATCTTGAACCTTCAGTTGAACCCTCTTGTGAACATTTTATCAACTTATCCCATCAGCAATCCAAGCCAAACAACAACTAGCCCAATCTACTTATATCATGAGCCCAGATCTTTTTATCAACCCAACATGAATAAATCAACAACCTACAATAAAACCACTTATGCAAAATGTAAAAGCATTGTTTTATAGAAATAAAATTGTAATTATTGAAGATGATACAATTTTAACACCCCTCCTCAATTTTATTTCCCAAATAGATTGCAAAGTTTATTTGATTACAAATTGTTTCATGCTGTGTTGGTAATAATCTTGTGTAAAGATATCAGCAAGTTGACTACTTGAGTCAACCTTGGCAATGTGCAAAGTTCCTTTTGAACCCAACTCTCTCAAGAAAAACAGGTCTATCCCAAAATGTTTAGTTTTGTCATGAAAAACTGGGTTAGAAGCAATTGACAAAGCAGAAGAACTATCAGTATGTAACTGAACTTGTAGTTCTACATTTATGTTTAACTCATGTAACAGATTTTTGACCCATATTACTTCACAAGCCAATGAACACAAATCTCTATATTCTGCTTCAGCAGAGGACTTGGAAACAGTTGATTGTTTCTTGCTTTTCCAGGAGATTAAACATCTCCTAAAAAAACACAGAACCTAGTAATTGATTTTCTTGTTTCTTGACATTTTGCCCAATTTGAATCAGCAAATGCTGTCAGATTCAAAGTATCATTTTTTGAAAACATTAACCCTCTACCAGGAGCAGACTTAAGATATCTTAAAAGTCTAAATGCAACCTTTAAGTGACCTTCAGTAGGTTTATGTATATATTGACTCAAGTAATGTACACTGTATGAAATATCTGGTCTGGTATGTGATAGGTATATTAACTTACCTATCAGTTGTTGATATCCTGTTATGTTATCAACCAGTTTACTATTGTTTTCAATAATTCTGGTTAATACATGATTATGTTCTGTAGGACAATTAAAAGGTTTACAATGAGCATACCATATTCATCTAACAATTCAGTGCAGTATTTCCTTTGAGTTAAACACATACCATTTTCAGTTTTAACCACTTCTATTCCTAGAAAATATTTAAGTTCCCCAAGTCTTTTATCAAAAACTTAGATTGAAACAACCTTTTTATATTTTCTATTTCTTTAACAGAGTTTCCAGTAAGTATTATATCATCTACATAAACAAGTAGTACCACAAATATTGAAGCACTTTGTTTTACAAACAAAGAATAGTCACACTTACTTTGAATAAATCCAAACTCTGTTAAAGAATTAACTAATTTTTCATTCCACATACGTGGAGCCTGTTTTAATCCATACAGTGATTTCTTTAATTTACACACCTTATTACTAGAAACATCATTGTATCCTTCAGAAATAGACATGTAAACATCCTCATATAAATCACCATACAAGAAAGCATTGTTGATATCTAATTGGAATATTTTCTAATCATTGAATACAACTAAACTAACAATACTTCTAATAGTCACCATTTTAACCACAGGGGAGAAAGTTTCATAATAATCCAATCCCTCCTTTGACTATATCCCTTTGCCACTAGTCTAGCTTTGTATCTATCAACCTATCCTGTTGATTTATACTTTATTTTATAGATCCATTTACATCCTATTTTATGTCTATCCTTAGGAAGATCTACAATTTCCCATGGCATCTTGATATCTTTTTGGTTCTACACTTTTATCCAAACAAGAAACAAAACACCTTGATTCCAAAGACAAGTTTGATAAATTGACAAAATTTTCAATTCCATATTTTACCTTTCCTTCTATTACAAAATCACTCAATTTTCTAGGAAAGGTAGTAGTTCTAGTAGACCTTCTAGACTGACTCATTTCTATATCATCAATAGATGTGTCACCCTCAGACTGTTTATTTTGATCATCTCCAGTACTCACATGGGGAGCCTTATCAGAATCCCTGTTATCACTAGAAGGCTGCTGCTCAACAGCCGAGCCATTCTTATTGACACTGGATCCTGAATGCTCACCCTCATGTGTTCCTGAATCTCTTTTACCTGAACCCCTCCTATCATCATCGGGATCATTCACATCTAAAAGCTGTTGATGATCTGTGTTTTCAAATATGTCAAAAAATTTAAAGAATTTACCTCTTTGTCAAAATTTGTTTCATTTTTTGTCAAAAACAGATTGTTCTTTAAATGGAAAGCATGATTCAAAAAATTTCACATATCTAGAAAACTGTATTACTTTACTTTCTAGACTATAAACTTTGTATCCCTTTTTTCATGTGAATAACCAAAAAGAACACATTTTCCAGCTTTACTTTCCAATTTATTAGACTCATTTAAAATTGTACAGAAAACACAGACAACCAAAGACTCTTAGATATTCTAGGAAGGGTTTAAAACCATATATCATTTCATAAGGAGATTTTCCATTTAGCAAAGCAGAAGGTACCCTATTAATAAGATATGATGCAGTAAGAATACATTCAGTCCAGAATTCTAATTGGTATATTGCTTTGAAACAACAAGGATCTAGCCATATTAAGAAGGTGTCTATGCTTTCTCTCTACCACCCCATTTTGTTGGGGTGTATAGGCACAGGTAGTTTGATGTAAAATTCCTTTTTCTCTACAAAAATTTTCATTTGAGTATTAACAAACTTAACCCGTTATCACTTCTTAAAGTTTTTACATTTTTTGAAAATGATTAGAGATAACTTGAACAAAATCTTTTACATGTTCAAATACTTCAGACTTATTTTTCATCAAACACACCCAAACTGCTCTAGGGAAATCATCAACAATAGTTAAGAAATATTTGTGACCATCCCTATCTGGCACTCTATAGGGACCCCATGAATACTTTTGTGATTACTTAAGGAAAGGGTTCTCTATGTTGTTTTGCCTTTAAACAAACTTCACATGGATCATGGTTATTATTTATTTTAATTTTTAAATCAGGTCTAATTGTACTCAGCACTTGACTAGCAGGATGTCCCAACCTAGAGTGCCAAATATTATGCATGTTAATACTATTAAAGCACACCTTAGAAGACACACTAGCATTGCCACACATGTACAATCCATCACACTGATTACCAATCACTAGGACTTTCTTTGTTGACAAGTCCTGAACATAGCATTTATTTTCATCAAAACCAATATACAACTTATTGTCCCGGGCTAACTTATGAATAGATAATAAATTCACTTGTATTCAGGCTTAACTAGCACATCATTTAAAACAACATTTTCTGCTAACTTTAGTTTTCCAATCTTTGTTACTAAAGTAGAAGTTCCATTTGGATGTTTTACTTTTATATTTAGGTCAGACACATCAATATAATCAAATAGATCTTTATCACTATTGATCATGTGCTCATTAGCCCCTGAATCTATTATCCACCCAATCCTATTAATTTCCAATTAGCACTAGTAAAACAGTAAATACTAGTACTCACAGAATGAGAACAAAACACACTACCAGATAAGTTGCAGGTTTGAGATGATTCAGATGTCTTATCATTCAATAACTCAACAACTTAGACACTTGTTCACTGGTCAGAGAAGTAATAGAATTAGTAGTATCAGCACAAGAGTTATTATTTACAACTGCTTTCTTTCCTTGATATCCTCTAGGTTTTAGCCCAATTAGGATACCCAATTACTTCCCAACACTTGTCTACACTATGTCCAGTTTTATTAGATTGTGTTTTGGTTAGATCCCTTTGAAAATTTCTTTGTGTTAGAAAAAGGATTCACTAGTTTGTCCAACTTTAGAGAAGAAACCAACAGTTGGTGTAGTCTTATTGGAATTACTAGAATTCCTATGAGACTCCTCCCTTGAAACTAAAGAGAAAGCTTCTTTGACTGTTGGTAACTCAGTTCTTAGTAACAAATTAGTCCTAACATTTTGATATACACTGTCAAGCCCCATTAAGAATTGCATTAACTTAATCATATGATTATAGTTATGAAATTCTTTAGAGGCATCACAAGTGCAAGAAGGCAAATGTAAAATCTGATCAAGTTGAAGCCACATAATATTCAATTTATGGTAATACTCTGACGCAGACAAACCATTTTGACTAAACGAGTTTATTTTTTGATACAGCCAAAAACCACAGAACCATCTATCTTATTATAGGTCTCCTTTAAGTCCTTCCAAACTTCTGAGGCAAGTTTGGAATATACTTGACCCATATATAACTCTTTAGAAACAGAGTTAAGTATCCATGTTAAAACTACAGAGTTACACCTGTCCCATTGCCTAGCCAGAACTCATCATCAGTAGGTTTTACACAATCACCATTAATAAAACCTACTTTATTTTTAACCTGTAATCCCAGAATCATAGCATTTTCCCAAACCGTATAAATCTCAGTCCCTTTTAGTTTAACACTAATGATAGTAAGATTAGTAGAATCACTAGCATGTAAGTACAAAGGATCACTTGCATCCAACTTGCTAACTAAGGTCACATTATTTTACTATTGGACCAGAACTAGGATCCACATTAGGTCCTTGTCCTGATGCAGGAGGTGCACGATCACCCATGATTAACTACTAATAGATAACAATCACAGATTAAACTAACACAAGAAACCAAACAAGAAGAACACAGTCAATCAGAGCACACAACATAGATAGATCAAAGAACAGAAGACAGCTCAACCAATCAATTAGACAACACTAATAGGCACTGGCTAAGCCACGTGGGTGTTCCAGATCGTCGGTTCGTCACTCATTGGTGCCGACGCAGGTCCTCACGAGGGAGCCTCCTAAACCTCTAGACCAACCTTAAAGCTAAAACAGGAACTCAAGTCTTGAACATTAGACTCCTTAGGACAAAACTCTAATAAGAAACTGTAAATCAGAACAATCTCACAAGAGGGGGCCCAAGTTAGGGTTCTCCAATAACTCGTAATGTTATAACCTTCACTTAGGGTTGCAACACCAGAGAGCAGATAATATGCTTCCAATGTTCAATCAACAGACCTCAGCTTCTTGATCTTCAAGAAACTCCAGATCTGAACAAGAACTCCAAAATCCAACGTCTGGTCTAGATTGAGATAGATCTATTCCAAACTATAATGAAACAGATCAATCAAAAAGACCAACAGATCATATCCTTACAGAACAGAAGCCAATGAATCAAGAACAATCACAGCGGAAAACACCAGAAATTAGAAGCCTATGGGCTCTGATACCATGTTACAAACATGGAATATATGAAAAACACTAATATTATTCAGTATCCTAACCCTGAATGTTCAAACCCTAACAATAAACTCTCAAATAAACTCTCAAATACAAACTCACCTCTCACAACCACTCTAAACAACAAACACTTCAACAAAACTACAATACAAGATCTACACAGACACCTGATAGCAGATTCAAGATAAATCTGCAATCAATCTTAGACTTAATCGTTTACAGGATGAGAGGAACAATAGAGAGAATAATATGAACGAGAGACGAATCAGGGTGTTAACCTAGCTCAGGAGATGATGAGCTCCTTTTATAGAAGGAGTTGAACCTTCTACTGAGAAAGCACAAGTTGGAGAGATCTCAGCCCTTGGAT